>QZWW01000043.1:0-296073 GCA_004337795.1 Cryptosporidium viatorum
ATATATATATATATTTACATAAATACACTTTACTTTGATGTGTAATTATACATATATATTTACATGCAAGTTTTTCTTATACTAGTAATTCAGCTTTTTTTGTTTTTTCAAGAAAAATTCTAGGAAGAAATTTTATTATCTAAAAATTAGTATCGCGACCTCAAAAGATACGCTATTATTACTTGTACTAATATTAAACCGTTTGCTTAGATATCCTATACCGATATTTTACCCATGTATCCTTGCTTCCATGTGGGGCGTATTTCCCGCCCGAATGAATACATGCCATGAGTTAAAATTTAATTAAAGAAAAAAATTCCATATTTAAATCAAAACTCCTTATTTTTGAAAGCTAGATGGATTTTGTCAAAAACTAGAAATAAATGACTTCCCTGCGTATAGTGTACGACTTATACTTATCCCTCTTGATTAATAAATCCTAAACCTCTATTTCTGAATATCACTCCTAATAATAACTCTACCCGCCAAAAACTAATTTTCCGCACACACCCTTAGCCTTTTGCTCAAATCTACCGGTAATAATAAATAAGTCAGGCGCCATTATTTTGGCATTAAGCGGCACCAACTTGAACTTGAAATTTATTGTGATCTATTAATGTTACGTTATAGTTGCTAGTTAATCAGAATGTTGGGTTGTCACTATTTTCATTTTACATACTAATTCCAAAACTCTCAATTATTAAATATATCTCTGAAGAAACCAGCTTGTTTTGGAAAACATGAGATTTTACTTATTCTCTTTCGTTCTCTTAGTTTTCTTCGTTGCTACCAATGCAATAAGAGTTAGAGGTACTCAAGCTCAACTTGAATCTGAAGAAAAATCTGTGGAAATCACTACTACTACCACTACAATCCAGCCAACCTCCACTACTACCGAGACCACTACTACTACTGCTGAAACTACCACCACTACTACCGAAACTACCACTGCTATCACTGAGAATACTACTACTACCACTGAAGCTCCAGAGAATCAAGAGCTTCCAAAGGTCAATGAAACCGATGAAACCAATGAAACTAATGAAACCGGCGAAACTGGCGAAACTAGCGATTCAAACGAAACCGACGAAACCAACGAAGAAGTTACCACTACCACCACAACAGTCTCTCCACCTTCAAAGGTAAAATCCCAGTCATATAAGGATAGACTATTATCATTATTTGGTAGTGGTGGTATATTCTCATTTGGATCTAAGAGCACTTCTGTTTCTACCCCTGCTCCACCTGAGAACAGTAAGCCATCCAAACCTGTAGGTTCCGAAGAAGGTGAAAGTTCAGGTTCGGATTCTGAAGATGAGGACAAGGACCAACAAGGAAGTAACCAGGATAATGGCCTCTCCAATGAAGATTCTTCAGAGACTGAGAGTTCTGAGAAAAAACCAAGAACTGAATAAAGACGTCAAGAATAAGCTATTCCACAGATTTGAGATAGATCCTATATTCTACAATTTTGGTTTCTCCCAAATCTGATTGGTGACGTTTTTGTATTTATAGTCTTTTTTTGTGAGGTGGCATCCCCTTCTAATTATTAATTCCATACATCCATGCAGTATTTAATAAATGGTGTAATCGCCCCGGAAAGTTTAAACATTTATACTTTTTTCGTTATCACTTTCTTTTTTGATAACTTGCAACTGATATGATGGGCTAAACCTTATATTGTGGGTCCTCTTTAACAAGGCTTTAAATGCTACCTCCAGCGAACTGTCATAATTGTGAGTTTTGTCTTCTCTCAATTAGACTAAAATCTGATTAATCAAATTTTTTCTCGAAATCTCTCTGTTCATTGTGTCTGACTACTTTTTCCTTCCCGTTCTAGTGTTTATTCTTTTTTACTCTAGTTTTAATACCGGTACTGTACTGATGAGTTCCCGCCTAAACCCTCAACCTGTAAGTTACATGTAAATAATGCATTTGCACTAAATTAGTAATAAAACATTAATTGTTTGTAGCATTAAAGAGAGTGATAGAATCTGTGGATAAAATTAATTTTAATTATTGAAATATTAATAATGTTTAAATACAAAAGTGTAATGAAATAAAGAAAGTCATGGCTCGTATGAAAAAAGTGAGGGATTTCCATAGAATTAAAGATATGGTTAAAAAAAAGATATAGAATGAAAGAGGGATAAAAGAGATCCATTTTCTCTCACTTTAAGAAGTTTTGCCATTTTAAATAAAGTTTTTGCCATGCTGAGATTTTTCTTGAATTTTACCTTTATATTCTTATCTTTAAGCTTAATTATTAATCAAGCTTATAGCATTAGAGTTGAACCAAGAGTAACTAGCCTTTTAAATACTACAGTAAATGAAAATATTAGTGAGAGCCAACTCTGTGTGATAAAAACATTGAAAGAGTTAGTATCATCCAACGGAAGAATTCCACCAAAAATCACCAAAAAAAGAATTCGCCAAGCTGTAATTACTTGCAAAGAGAAATTAATTGCATGTGAATATCCAACCATAGTAGAAGAAACAATATTTATAACTTTAGGCCAATATGGACACCTTTCTCAAATAGATACAGTTAAAGCTTTAGAGTTTATCAATGAGATTCAAAAGGGAATAAAAAGTACAGTTGGATCTTATACACGTATGTATAAGTTAAGTCAAAATAGTAATTTCTGTAAGCTATATGAGGACTTTATTTTATCTGCTTATCCAAAAGAGTACTATGTTTCATTTCTCCCAGAAGATGGAGAGAGATGTCAGGAATTACTTAATAGATTGAAACAAAATTCATTTTATTCATATTGGGGACAAGGAGGAGTTGTAGCAGACCAAGCACAACCAATTGTTGATGATAAGGTCTCAAATGATCCAATTAAAACCAAGGATACGGTAATTAACAATATCTTCCAGAATCCTCCAAACAATGATACTCAATTGGAAAAAGTTTCTAAGCCTGAAATTGAAAATACTAATAAGACTAATCAAGGGGTTAAAGATGAATATGAAAGAGTTATCATATTTAAACCAGAAGATAAGAGTTTGGAATCAGAAATTGAGGAAGATTCTGGATGTTGTTCTGGATGTTCTAGTTGTTCATCTAAAAGCAAAAAAAGCAAGAAGGAGAAGGAGGAAAGTAAAGAACTTCAAAAGGTGGTTGACAGCTCTATGACTGAAGAGGAGCTAGAGTTGATTAGGCTTGAGGAAGAACTTGAGAAAGAGAATTCTGGTTCCTGCTCTGGTTGTTGTTCTTGTTGTAGCTCTAGTAAGAAGAAAAAGAAGAAAGGAGTAAAGGAGAATGAATTGTCGAATGATATTCTCCAAGACGATAAGACAAATAGATTGGAAGTGGATGAGAAGAAAAAGGAAGAGAATAGTTCTTGTTGTTGTTCTTGTTGTTGTTCCAAGAAAGAGAATAGAAACAGAACACAAGATAAAGAAAAGGAAACACAGAACGAAGAAACTGAGAAAAGAAATGGACAGACTCCTAGAACAATTGCTGAGACCTCTATGACTGAGGAGGAGTTAGCTTTGATGAGACTTGAGGAGGAGCTTGAAAAAGAGAAGTCTGGCTCCTGTTCTTGTTGCTCTTGTTGTAATTCCAGTAAGGAAAAGAAAAAAAAGGACAAAAAAGACAAGAACAAGAAGGAAGAAGAGTTAAATCAAGACCCTGAAGAACAACAAGAAAACTCTGTGGAGGAAAGCAAGAAAAAGAAAAAGGATAAGAAAAACAAAAAGGACAAAAAAGGCAAAAAGGAGAAGAAAAGTAAAAAGAAGGAAGACAGTGAGTTAGAAGGTGAGGTCCTGCCTAAGTCTTTAACTGAAGAAGAATTAGGCAATAAAAAATCAGGTTGTTGTTCAAGCTCTAGTAGTAGTAGCAGCCAAAAAGGTTCTGACAAAGAGTTAAAGGAATTGGCTGAGTTAGAAAAAAAACTTCAAGAAGAAGAAGAAATGCTCATCAGGAAAAAAAATGAGCTAAAAGCATAAAATCTTTATGAAGTATTCCAGGATTAAAGCAACTTAACAATAAAGGGAAAAATAAAATAAAATGATTAATAACTTAATGTAGCGAAGAAAGAAAATTAGTGCATGCATGCACTAATTGCATGCATGCAAATATACGTATATAAATTAACTGAGGATGATATGTGATCCCCATTAGATATAAATGAAAAAAATATATATATATATATATATATATAAAATTTCTTTCTTTCTTGAATGATTATTGCTTACAATAATTTTAATTATATTACTTTGAAATTGAATGAATAAATAAATAATATATATTTTGGACTAAAACTTTCCAAGGCTCTTTTCAGAGCTTATTAGATCTGAGATGTTGGCTATAATTGGCCATTTTACATCGAATGCAATAGTTTTGTTTCTGTTATATAAAAAAGTTGAGTTTTTATGATGGTATTCTGACCCCGTAAAACTTTCATTATAATCTTTTTTATAAAGATGTCCTAAACCTCCAAAAGGTGGATCTTGAGAGGGAGGAGGAATTTGGAGGTGGTCTTTTGTGTAAGATATTAGCTCTTGAGCAAGGTTTACAGAGGTTAAATTCTTGAATATATTGCTTTCCATAACAAATAATTTTAGTAACTCTGAGGAAATCATCTCTGAAATTGAAGTATATTCTCCAACAGTGCAATTATTGGAGAACTCAATATTAGAACTATTAGAATCCATGTTAATACACTTGGAAAAGCTAGAATTCAGTGATATCTTATCTCTCAACTGAATTATAAGATTTAGACTTCGAATAAGAGTAGGAAGAGTTTCATTTGATGTGTTTGATTGATTAATCTCGATCAATTTCTGGGAAATGAACAAACAAACATGCTTGACAAACCAATTAGAACGTCTAACTTCAATAGAAGAGTTATATTTAACCTTAGAAAGAGTATCCACTGCATTCTTCAAAGTAGATAATGGATCCAATGATGGTAGAACCAAATCTTTAATGAGACTTTGAATGTCAGATTTGTTCTTTAGTTGTTCACCAGAGCAAATCTCTGACAAGACTTGAGTAATTTTCATAAACTTTGCTCCACTTGTGTTGTACAAAGTAAACTTATTCAATTCTCCAAGCATCTTAAGAATCTCACTATTCCCATAAGGTTGTATGATAATCTTATCCAAGGAGAAATTACATATTACTGGCTTGGAGTCATTTTTTATTTGAATATTAGCACTATAAGTATTTTTGGGAGTTGTTATAATAGAAATGTCATAATCTTTCTTAAATCTGAATCTTTGGAGAAATTCTAAAGCTCTATAGGAAATAAGAATCTGGTAAGAATGTGATCTTAAGATGCTTTCAATAATTGACAATACTAGTGTAGAATATGAAATCCAAACCATGGAAAATACTTCATTATGAAAGTTGGTTACTTTTGAAACCAAACTTGAGACACGATTATCCGATGGATTAATCATAAAGAATACATTTTCGGATAAAAGTCCAGTCTGGACAATACTTGAAATCTGTTTTGAAAGATCACTCCTTCTCCCACTTAGTGGTAAAAAGTACAAGTACTTTTCAGTGATAAAAGGATCTTCTTTTTCTGAAGGTGAAATCAATCTGGTTTGAATCTTTCTAGTATTCAATTTTGAGTGGAAAATGAACATCTTTGGAAGAACTGGTGCATTTGTAATATTAAACTCATTCTGTAGATCTTTTTCTTCATTCAAAACTATATTATCCATATTTCTAATCTTAGATTCTAACTTCCAAAACTCTAAAGCATCCTTTTTGTGTCTTTCTATCATTGAAACTGCTTCTTTATTAAACTTGGATGTATATTTTGAAGTATCATTGATCCCAAAGTACCAAAGTACATCATTAAAAGCAAAAGTATCATTACTTTGATTAACAAATGTCATATTAACATTCAAAAACAATCTTCCATCCACAACAATCTTGAAAACTTTCTCATCAATTAGACTTTCATCTTGAGTCTGTTTGGAACATAACCATCCCATAATATTTGGAGTTTCTAAATCTGAATAAGTATCATTAGAATAAAGTACACAAGGATCTAAGAATTGGATAAAGTCAGAACTAGAATTTCTAAATTGAGTAGAGTTATTATTTTGAATAGTACGAACCACATAGGAAGAAATTGGACCATCCCTGATAATCTTGGAGCTTGAGACATTATCACAATCGATTTCAGAATTGAACTTGAGACAAAAACTGATAATTCTTTGTAAAGCTGCTAATCCCATCAATTCTATCAAGATTTTGTCAAACTCATGTGAGAAAGTATCATTCTGTGACGGAGTCTCTGATGTATCATTCTTATTTCCAAGTAAACTCACGTTTTTTTCTGTTCCACTGATTAATTGGTTCACCTCCATCCAGTCTAAAACCTTAGAAGGAGTTTTTTCTTTAGGAACATCTATAGATCCAAAGACTAGCTTATTTTTGTCAGCCTTTAAGATCTTGTCCTTATTTCCATTTCTGGACATATTAGACTTGGAGTTAACAACTGACAAGTGATTAGAACAAGGAAATGAATTATGATCTGAAACTTTTTTGGAGTTTGAGTTCACAACTACAACAACTCCATTGCTTGCAGTGCCTAAACTCTTATTGTCACTTGAGAAGACTCCATTGAATGTTTGGTTTTTAAACAAAGCTGACCATTCTCCCCAGCTTGTCTCATTAACTTGTGTAACAACTGGAAGAAACTCTTGAATTGTTGAAGAAACATTACTAACTGATATGTTTAAAGCTTCACTTTCTTCAATATGGCACTTTGTCAAATTTGATGCCCTAAAAAGTTCTCTTAGTTCAGCTTCAAGGACTTTATCCTCGGATTTTAGTAGAGACGGGTCAGAATCTGCATGCGATAAATGAAGATAATGACAAACTTTTTTTGAAAACAAAATATTAGATAACCAGGAACAAGGAAGCTGAGATTTTGGAGGAAGCTTTCTCCCATATTTTAAGTGATAATATGAAGTACAAGGTTTCAAGATTTCATCGTTAGTAACGAAATCTACATATCTATCCCAGTTATCAGAGTGTATTTTTAGCTTTTTAAAAATTGAATCCTTGAGTTTGAAAGAGTAATCGCCAAGCTCTGAGGTTCTTTCTAGATTACTTCCAGTGATCCAATCGGAAACAATTTTATTACCAAAAATTAGATTCTTGGTTTCTTTTGAGAAGAAATCCTGTAAGGTATACAATGATTGAGACAGAGTGTTGGAAATAAGAATAATATTGCTAAGTAGTCTGGCAGAAAATCCTTCTGCATCTGTCAAATATACAGGACAGGGATGAGTTCCAATAAGTTTATCAATTGGAACAGGGAAATCTGATTCCTTCAGCTCAACAGCATCTTCCAAGTCAATGATCTTGAGGTCATTGTACAGATCTATATCAAGTATATCTTTGTATGTGAGATTATAAATATCACTATTCTCAGTCTTGAACTTTTCTGAAATATTTACCAATATATTCCCTTGATGGAAGTCACAGTGAATTCTAAAAGATCTAAAAGTTTTCCACTTTCCCCTCGAGAAGTCCTCCAATTCTTCAGGATAGAAGGACGTCCCACCTCTATGAAATAGATCCAAAAGGTACAATAACCTTCTATAAAGATTTACTGAGAAAATTATAGTCTTATCAGCATAATTATTAATCCAAATATTAATAGAATTCTCCAAAAGTCTTGCCTTAGATTCCACGTTAATCTTCTCATCTAACCTTAAGGAAGGGAACTTGGAGTCGTAGATTCTAATACTCTCCTCCAAAATTGCATTCACCCTGTTCTTCAAGTACTTGAGGAGATTTGGATAGTCTGTCAGCTCTGAAATAATTGAAGAAATTGCAGGACCTTGAATAAACTCCATCAATAAAACGTTTCTGGAAATCATTCTTCTATTTGGTTGTACAAATACACTATATATTGATGGATGGAGCCTATATTTCGAAGCACCATATGTACTTGAAGCCATCCTAGAGTATATTATCAGCTCATGATTAAAATGGTAAAGAAAATCGTTGGTTCTCCCATCCACTTTTACCACAATCTTCAAAGGAAACTTCTTGGCCTTATTCGAATGCAAACACCTCACTCTTAAAGATGACTTCTTCCCGAGCTCATACACGCATCCCGTAAATAACTCAAATCTCTCCTCCTCCTCCTCGACAGGATTCTTTATCACAGCAAAAATTGTTGAAGCTTCCTTTCCCTGAGAAGACACTAATAGCTCCCCATTTAATGGAGCTTTTGGACAATCAATTATTTCCGAAAATTCATCACAAAAATCTTTGAGTCTTAATATACTACATTTCTTATAAACCTGACTCAAATGCTTATACCTCTTATAGAAAACCATTGGAGCATACCAAGTATTTCCTTGTGCATCCGGAACAAAACATGAACTAATTCGTCTCAACTTGTCCATAGTTACCACCAAACCATCATCTTGAAGGCTATTATTATCCCCAATTAACACACTACTCTGGCTACCATGAAGCCCAAACAACCTCGTGCTCCCCTCTACATAAATAGATCTCGTGATCGGGCCCAATATCAAGCAAAATGAGTATACCACCTGAACTATTTCCTTTCTAATCCTCATTTCTGCTTATTTTGCCCTCTTTAACTTTCCTTATCATTTCAAAAAATTTACTCCTTCTCTCTCTTCTGTCAATTTTTATGATCCACGATTTTTCCCGCGCATTCTCATGATTTTCCCGCTCTTTAGAAATACCTTGGATCTTTATCCTAATAGTAATAACAATTAATAAGATAATACAAAATTTTTAAATTGGGTATAAAAGAAAATTTTAATTTAATTAATTATTTTTTTGTTTTGTTTCCTGATTTTATAGATGGACAATTTTTTTCTTCATATTTTGGCAAGGCTATAATTATCTAGTTTCAAGATCAATACCTGTGATCACGCTTAAGGTTAAGGAATAAGAAGAAATTAGAGTACATAAGTGCAAGATAAGAGTAATTCAACATCTATAGAGGTTGGATTCATGTATTTTCATTTTTTTTCTTTTTTCCATATTCCCCTATATTAATTCCTTGTTATATTTCTAGTTTAATAAATCATCGGTACTTGTACGAGATCACTTTTAATGTAGAAATATTTATTATGTCTTAGATTTTTTTTTAAGACTACCCCTTTTATATAGGATAAGTACCGCAATTGTGTGCCTGTTCAATTGTAATCCTCTCTCAGCGCTGGACTTGTGTAGAAAGTGGATTTTGCATTTTAAAGGGAAAGAAAGTCCACAATTGTTAACGACATTAAAAGTTAATAAGAGTGGGAATATATAGTAGAGTGTGAAAAAAATCAATTTTATATTTTGTATATAACAAGATGATTGGGTCCAGAAAGTCCAAGGAAGAACTCTACTACAAGATTTCCTTGGTAATAACAGTACTCATATTTTGGGTCTGTTCAAGATCTGTAGGTAAGTTTAATGGAAAAGTGTCTTAATGAAAGACTGAAAATCCTAACTCTATTAATTGAAATAACTCTCTTTCTCTCACTACCCACATATTCTTTATAATTGTAGTTCTTTCTTTATCTCTCACAACTGCATTCATGGTTTTGTCTTATTTGGGAAACAAGTTTGTTTTTCGGACAAAATCCAAGTATGAAGAAGATTTACCAAGGTTTATCTCGGATAACGTGATTCTGAGAAGAATCTACGCAATCCTGACAAATCGAATACTAATCAATATTGTATTATCTGTATCATACATTACAGCTTATTTCTTATTGAGATCAGAAATTAAAAAGGTTGAAGTAATTCATAGAGGTAGCTTCGATACTTTAGCTCCAAGGCTTGCAAGAGACTCTAGGAATCTGATAGAATCTGGAGAGGGTAAATTTGAGGTCTCAGGAGGAAAAAACTTTGATGGAATTAGTCTGATCATCCCAATTAGAGATGAAGATGAGTTCATCAGTAAGACTATCTCATTCACTCTTGGTTTGTCTAACAGGAACTTACTTAAGGAAATTATTATTGTTGATGATTGTTCCAAAAGAGAGGTTTCTAATCTACTTAATGAACAACTTCCTAGTTCATATTTGGAATATATTAAGGTTATTAGATTGGACAAATGTGAAGGTTTGATCAGGAGTCGAATTCTTGGTGCTGATGCTTCCAAGTCTAGTGTAATAGTATTTATGGATGGTCATTGTAGACCAAAAGAGAACTGGATTCAACCTTTGATTGATAGACTTAGAGAAAAACCAAAAGCTATAGTTTGTCCAATGATTGAAGACATAGATAGATATACATGGAAAGATTTGGGTACTTTTGGTTTGAAGATGATGTTTGATTGGAACTTTGAGTTTAATTGGTATGAAGATTTTACTGATATAATTCCAATAGCATCTGGAGGATTATATGCTATTACTAGAGAATGGTGGGACGAATCTGGAAAGTATGATCCAGGAATGTTGGAATGGGGAGGAGAGAATATTGAACAATCCATAAGGATTTGGAGATGTGGTGGAGAAATTGTAGCAGAAAAGAAGAGTAGGGTGGGACATATATTCAAAAGGGATCCAAAGCCTAATCCAGAAAACAGGCTGGTTCTACAGGTCCAAAGGAATCAAAAAAGAGCTGCTATGGTTTGGTTGGACAAAAAGAGATATAAGTACTTTGAGACAATCCATGATGTTGTTAAGACTTTGAATGAGACTCAGAGTGGAGTAGATCTAGAGCAAAGACATCAGATTAAAGACAGATTAAACTGTAAGCCATTTTCCTGGTATGTTGATAAGTTTAGAGCTTCATTTGACAGAGGAGGTTTGCTTTTGGATAACTTTAGACATTTCAAGCATAGAAAGAGTGGACTTTGTTTGGCAGCTTCTTTGAATGAAGTAGTTACTGGAACAGAAGATAGAGCAGTTATCTTTAAGGAATGTAATCCTGGAGATGATACTCAAAAGTGGTCTGTAATACTAGGAAGAAGACTGATATTGAATAGGAGAATAGGATTAGGATGTCTCACAAGAGGACCAAGTAATGTGGTAGAGAATTCGATCTTGAGAATAGTTCCTTGTGAATTCAAAAAGGCTCTCGAGGGTTACAATGATTCCCAATACTGGAATATAGATGCTAGTGATGAATTGTTATTTGATCAAGGTTATGATGACTTATCCCCAAAAGAGCTTTCCAAGCTTAAAAACTCACTTAGACTGTTTAACAGAATAAATAGTATTCCATTCAGTAATGATGGAAACGATAGAATTTCTGTGAATGGAGAACACGCTTTTAATTCATCAAATAGATGTGTCACGAACTTGAATGACAAAGCTGTAATGAAGAGTTGTCCACATGATGATCAGAACGAGGATTATATGTTTGATCCGATTAAGATGGGGAAATTTATGTGATACGAAATAGATTAGATTATTAGGACGAGGAAAAGTAGGATCTTTAGGGTCAGAGTGGATAGAATTGGTAGTGGAAGTAAGAATAGCAAAGTTAGGAGGAAGAGGAGCCGTGAGACATTAGAAATTTTAGATACTAAATTAAGATGAGCTAAGATTATTCTTAATTAAACAATTCTTTATGTTTATCTTTGTTTTTATAAGGATGATTAGGAGTTTACTTGAGGGATGTATAAATGTATTCTAATGGAAAGAAAGACATAAAAGGACAAAAGTCTTTGTTTCCATGACTGGTATTAGTTTTAGGTGAAAGGGTTGAGGATCTTGAGTAATAAATAGAAGCCTGAGGAACAATCCATGAATGTTTTGTTGGATTAAGAGTAAAAAAAGGATGTTTCAAAGCGTCTTTTGGGTGTATTCTAGATTTGAAATCCAAAGTAAGGAGTTTAGAAAGTAGATCAAGAGCTTGGAAAGTGACTAGATCTTGATTTTCTTGAGTGATTAAGAAATCAAAAGTTCTGGGATCAGTGTATGTTGTAGTAGTTGAATTAAAGATCTTTTCGGTTCTTTTAAGATGTGAAAGAGTGAGATCATTTGGAATGGTTCCATTGTACTTATTTGAGATAGAAATAATGTTATCTCCTCCAAGTAACGAAGCAATTTTAACAAGTTGGTCATTATTATCCCAACCTGGAAAAAGAACATCAGGACTTGGTAAATTTTTGAGAAAGATCCCAATAAATGTTTTGGGATATTTTGAGAATACTCTGGTAAAATAGTTAGTTTTTAAAGTACCTAATCTGAAAAGCATTTGTGAGAATAAGCATCCTACTGACCAAGAATCCACAGAAAAGTCGTAATTTCTGATTCCCAAGAGTAATTCAGGTGCTTTATAATACTTGGAAGCAACTCTGGGACTAAAATCAGGGTCATCTTCTGAGTAATATTCTGCTAATCCCCAATCAATGATTTTAAGAGATTTTCTATTGATATCAATTACAATGTTTTGAGGTTTAATGTCTCTATGAAAAACTCCTAAAGAATTTGCATAAGCAAGTCCTTGTAGTAATTGTCTCATGTAATTTTGAAGATCTTGATAGAGAAGTTTTGGAAGAAGAGAATAGAATTGTTCATTATTAAGATATTCCATAACAAGTCCAACATGTTTTTTAAGAGTATTTGATCTTTGATATAAGTTTTTTTCAGGATGATGATATTTAACAATGTCCAAAAGTCGAACAATGGAATCTTTTCCTTGAGTTTGCTCGGATTTTTGTGGATTTTCAAAGGATGAAGATTGGTAATTGTAATGATCAAGATTATCATGGGAATAACCATTGAGTAGTTTGAGAATAGAGACTTCTCTGAGAATTTTCCATTCTTGAACGTTCTTTAATTCTTTTAAAGCAACAGGAAAGCCTCTAAGAATACTGATTTGGTGATCTGTTAAGTTAAGGAAATTAGGATCAATAACAAGAGTTTCTTCTCCAATTTTATTTTTTGTTTCTTGACTTAAATCAACTCTCCATGCAAAAAATACATTCGAGTATCTTCCAGTTCCTATTGTGTTTCCTTTAATATAAAAGTTTCTTCTTGAGAGTCGACCAATTTCTAAGATTTTTTCCAGGGAAGAAAAATCTTCATGGGTTTCTACGATATTTCGAGGATGCTTCGACTGACTTACTTGATGGCTTTCTCGTTTACCAGGATTATTTTCAGAGGAAGAAGGGGAAAGAGAAGTAAGTTTTTGAAGAGAAGCTAACAAAATGTATAATATTAGTAAAATCCTAAACATAATGACTATAGATAATTTACATCATTGTTTTTTCTCAAAAGAAGATTTCTATTTTCAGTTATTTTTCATTAAGAATCTGGAGTATATGAATATAAATGAAGACTTTTGGCGCCATAATTATGAAAAAGGTTTTTACGTGTCAAGAATATGAAATTGCATTTTTGCTACAGCAAGAAGAAAATTTGAATTTTCGAGTTTTTAATTTGGGTTTTTCTTTTCTATTTAATGATAAAAGAATAGATTCTTTGTGATTCATTGTATTTGCAGAATTTTTTTCCTTAAAGGTTTTCTTAAAGTTTATTTGAATTTGTTCTTTAACTTGTTTTTGTTTTTTACCTTTACCCCACTTGGTTATTTTTTCCTTGGAATGTTTCTTGGCGCCAAAGTGCTGTGTGTTACAGTTTGTATTCGATTTTTCGGATTCTTTTTTTTCTGAAATGGAGTTGGATTTGGAGTAAGTAATTGCATTATTAGAGGAGGAAAAGGAAGAGGAGGATAAGGAAGAGGAGAAATTGGAAGAGGAATAATCTTTGAGATCAAGTTTGTTGAACTCAATTAATGAAGATTCCAGGCATTTATGCATTTTTCCCGCTGAAACTCTTTTGTGAAAAAGGCAAGATTCATCTTTGTCGTGTTTTTGTTTTAGTTTGTGTTCTTGTTCTTCTGGTTTATCGAATATGGGGGAGAAGAGAGGGCTGGAGGATTTGGAGTCTTGAAGTTTATGATGATTATTAATGGACTTTTGGTTGTTTTCTATATCTTTAAGAAAACCCTTGGAAGATTTATTGGAAGCACTTGGAATACTTTGAAGGATGATGCTGCTTCTTTTTCTGCTAAAATATTTGCTGATTGAGATATTGGTACTGATTTTCTTGATGAGATTTTGGTTAGATAAGGAGTGGAACTTATTGGGAACTTTGTCTCCAGGACTGAAAAGATGGTTAACATAATTGAATATACTTTGAATGTAATATTTTGAATTGTTATAGCTTTCTTGAACTCCAGAAATAGTTTGAATAAATGTTCTTAAGGAACTAGGTCTCTTAGCTTTAAGTAATATAAAAGGATGTTTTAAAAGAAGATTTGCATTTTTTCTGTGGTTTGGATCTTTTTTCAGACAAGAGTCCACAAAATCCCAGAATTCTTCTGAAAACAAATTTTTAATTTCTTCCCTAACAGTCTTTTGGGGAGGAGGAGACCTCAAAATATATTCTAACAATTCCTCCAAAGATTCAAAATGTGGCCAAGGGATCCTCCCAAAAGCTAACTCTAATACAGTAATTCCAAGTGACCAGATATCTGACGCTCCTGGTTCTCTAGATTCAGTTTCAGTTTCAGTTCCAGTTCTAATCCCAGCTCCAGTTCCCAAAATAATTTCAGGAGCCATCCAAAATGGACTTCCTAATATTTCCTGATTATTAGAAAAAGGGTACATGATGTCCTCAATCCTCGTTGCTTCAGAATCTTTATGACGACTCCTTTTCATTTCTGATTTAATTTTCCTAGAGACTCCAAAGTCTGCCAATTTTGCCACACAATCATCAGTAAGTAGGATATTTGCACTCTTTATATCGTTATGAAGAATATAATTCTGTGACTTGGATTGGTTCTCATCTTTTCGTCCATGAAGTCTTACTAAAGCCTTTAATACATCCTGCGTAACTGAAGCAAGCAAATCTTCTGGGAAGCTCCCATATTTACTATATAAACCATAAAGCGATCCTCCCTCTGCATATTCCATTAAAATATATAAGAAAGGACCTGAGGAAAAAGTTACATAGTATCTCAGAATTTGTTCACAATCTTGTAACTCTGACATTATACTTGTTTCCTTCCTAGCTGTAGTAAGTGGATCTTCCAGCTCTGCTGAGTCGTTTACCTCTAAATCCATAATCTTGATCGCTAGCTTTTTCCCAGCTCCTTCCCCTCCTATTGATTTTCTTAATGTTTTATTCGTAGATGTAAATGTGCTCAGCTCCAATTTCTCCAGAATCTCTTTCATATCTGAATCCGTTATCTCAACTGTGATGGAATGTCTGCTTTTTTTTTTTCTTCCACTACATATCTCTGCTAATACCACAATCCCATAAGCTCCCATTCCGAGGATACTTGAGATTGAAAAAATCACTAACTTCTCTTCACCACTACCATCACCTTTATCCTTCTCCTTCTCTTCTTTCTCTTCCTCCCCCTCATTATAAACCACTTCAATCAAGTTTCCCACTTTAAATAATTCTCTCATTCTTCCTCTCTTTTCCTCTAGACTCTTTTCTTTTCTTCTTTCAGGAATTATAAATTCAAAAGACCCCAAGGAGGAGTTCAAATTTTCCCCACGACTTTTTTCTACATCTTTTCTATCTTCCTTTACAGTTTCGTTGTCATCATTCTTTCTTTCGGCTTCCAAATCTCTATTCTCTCTGGTCAAAGACATTACAGAGTATTATTATAAAAAAAAATTACCCATTTCCAACCTCCTTTATTGTTATTATTATTTTAGTTTTTTCTTTTATTTCAAATTAATCAAAAATTCCGCTTTTTAGTGGTACATGCATGCAATGCACACAAAATGCATGCATGCAGCTCAGACTAAATCCCGCCCCCCACCTAAAATACATCCAAATAACAAAAATAATAAATTAAAACAGAAAGAAAAAATTCATTAAAAACATTGAAAAAAAGTAATAATAAATAAGTTTTAAAGAGTAATTCTTTGTTTCTATTCATTTTATTAGTTGAATGTCTGTTTCAATATAATGCGGAAAATGTAGCAAAGAGTGAGAATTTAGGCAAGAAATAAAAGCAAACCAAAGGATACCTTGCATGTATCTCTTTCCCCTCTCAATTATTTTCTTAATCCTAATCCTTACCCCCGTGCTTCCACCAGCAGGAAAACTTAAAACAGACTTACTTGAGCTAATCCCATTAGATATACTTGTGTTATATTATGTGTGACAACCACCAAGACCAAAAACACCATCTCAACCGACTCAACTAACTAACTCAGGATAACTGAAACTTTATGAATAATTACTTTTCTTTTTCTCTCTCCTCCCATTTACTGGGAAATCTCTTGAGTTGGAGACTCCAAAGCGCGAGCTCCTGAAACTGCAAAAGCTGAGATATCCTGAATAGAAGCTTCATTTGAAGCTGGTGGAGAAAGGAAGTCTCCATTAACAACAAAGTCAGGACATCCAAAAGCAAGACAACAAGCTTCTGTTGATTCTACTGGACCAAATTGTTTGAATTTACCAAAAACTGCTTGCATTGCACTAGTACATTGAGATCTTGTTACTTTAGAATGTCCTGTTGGCTTAATTCTCCTCACAACTCCCATAATTAATTGCCAAGTTATTGGATGAGTTCTCCTCTTTGGTAAAAGGTCAAGTCTATGACCATATGCATCAGCCAATTTGAATGCATAATATCTTTCCAAATTAGTCTTAAGAACTCCTCCATTGAAGTTTTGATCTGAAGTAATATCCAATATTGAACAAATCTGACTCAACATTTGATTACTTTGAGCTGCTAAGTATTTTGGGAAAAGTATTGTCTTGACTGCATTTCTACAAGATGGAGTAGCAATTCTCATTCTTCCTTGCTTAACTTTGTTTGCATATTTGAGAATATTCACGTAATTAACAACGTCACAGAGATGAGACAAATTAATGAATTGAGAAAATCCTGTCTTTGATGCAAGTTTCTGATGTAATTGTTTAGCTGTAATAAAGTCAATTCTTTGAGCTGATAAACAACTTTCACTCTGTAATGGATCTATTAAAGCACAGATTGACTTTGCTGATTCAACAGAGTATCCAAGATCATCAATTAATTGACCAGTACAACTCTCCATCACAGTAAACTGATTCAACTTATAAATTACCTTAGCAAATGCTTCAACAGTTGTTCTCTTCTCATCCTTTGTAGGCTTGTGAGACACAATACGATTCAATAAATCTAATTGTACTTTTGTCAAAGCTGAATAATACTTTCCTCTTACATCATCAATTCCTGCGGAATTGGATGCCTCAATGGATTCTAATGTCTTAAGAACTCCTGGTAAAGATTCTACTTGACTACCCTCTGCCAAGCTTGGCATAACATCATACTTTCTAGTCTTTGGTTTCATTGCTTTAATCTTATCATCCATAAATTGTTGATAAGTCTTCTCTGCTGATGGGAGCTGATATTCACCTTTACCATCCATAAAGTCTTTAATACTATTAAGAGCCTTCTTAATCTCGTTAAGTTCTTTTCCTGTAGTTCTTCTCTCAAAGAATGAAGAGCAGACATGATGAGACAATTGGAAAAGTGAGTTACTAGTATCCAACCATCTTCCAAAGAATTCTGAAATCATTACAAATTCACATTTCTCTCTGGGTGGATTGTCTCCCATCAAATCAAAAGCCTTACAGATTTCATCAAATCTATACTCAAGTATACCATATCTTTTTGAAAGATCATAAATCTTCCTAGTGAAAGGATGAATAATTGGTCTTCTAGTCATAGGCAACTTATCACATGATTCAGATCCCCAGAAGTCCATTCTAATACATATTTCCTCTTGTTGTGTCGCAGTCAAACCATATCTCTGAGCAAAAGTCAAATTAACGTTTTTCAATACAAATCGATTCATTGCATGAGAACATCTTCTTTGAACAGATCCCTTTGATGGACTGATCTTTGGAACATTCATTGCTGCGACTAAGAGACATACATCCTCAAGTTGCATCAATGTATTTCCTCTCAATTCCTTCAAGAAGTAAGATCTAACATCTCTAGCAATACCAATCAATGGAGAAACCAAGAATCTTCTACAGATTTCAACAGACTGCTTTTCCATTGCAGAACACATCTTTCTGACCTCAGCTCCAGTGAATTGTTCTCTGGGAGCATTTTCATCGTTATTTTCAAATTTTCCCAAATATGAGTTAAAGATAGACTCACAAGTAATCTGAGGTTCATTAATGTTAAATTCTCTAACCATATTAACAACCTCAATGAGAGAATAAACATTGAATCCCATAGCCTTGTACTCATCATAGATGTTATAAGCCCACATAAGTTGAGTAGGGGTGATAATTCCCTCTTGTAATGATTGGCTCAAAGCTGGCTCATTAGTTAAGAGAACAGCCAATTTCTGACCAATAGGAGAAGCTTTCCACCATCTTGTAGTATATGTTTGGGTAGGATTGAAGAAACCACCAGTCAAGATGACAGCCTTTTCCTCTAATTCTTTTGGCTTTCTGGAATGTTTCTTGTATACCTCCTGACAAGCTTCAACAAACTGAGAGATAATATCCCATCCCCATGGACAAACAGTTTCACCCATATTGGCAGCTCTGTTCCATAATAGAGAAATCATTTCATTCCTACAGAACTCAAGAGTTTGACTTTCCTCGTCCTTCATTGCAGATACAACCTTGCAAGCATCACTGACTCTGAAATCAAGTAATCTTGGATACACAGACTCACCAAAAGCAACAGATAATTCTTGAGCCTTGTGAATATGTCTTGGAGGAACTCTTTTACATTCTGGAGTCATAGTAAAGTCCATCATTTTACATATGGTTTCAGCATCCTCTTGAGTAATTGTCTCAACAGTTAATGGATCTCTCAAGGCCAAAATATTTTGCTGACAGACATCATAAACAGTTCGATATTTGACGTTAGGAAGTTGGGATGGTCTAACTAGCTGAACCAATCTACAGATCGATTGTTGTTCAAGCTTTCCTCTGAACTTGTTCTCAATATCATCAACGAGAACAAAATCTGGCCATGTTAAATCAGCACACTCATCATGACCCCATGGTTCTATATTTGAGCACCAGGTCTCAGTACTTTCAGAATGAATTCCCATATCCAAAAGAACTTGTTCACAGGCCTCTTGGCTCCAGCCAAAAGTAGAGAACTTTTGGAACATAGCTTCAAAGTCCTTAACAGTATACTTGAATGGACTGTTAGAGTATTTTGGATCAGACTGAAATCTCCAAGCTGCAATTTCAGCCCATTGTCTAGTTCTCTCAAGAACAGCACTTTCTTTGAGTCTTTGGTATCTTCTTGCAATTGGAATATAACCAATGGGAAGCCTATATTCTCTCAAACTGTCTACCCACTTTTTATTTTCTAATGGACTCATCCATGGACCTGACATATACATATTTGTGATTGCCCCAGACAAAGCTGCTGAAGGTTGTGATGGTGGGGGAGGATGCAACCCTGGAAGAACCTGGGCTGGCATATAGAATTGATCAAAGTTCTCCGCAAGGCATGCTCCCACAAATGCCAGTGCGCTACTAATAGTGAATATCAACTTCATGATTGATTCAAGAATAATTTAGATTCACAAATCCGCAAAGAGTCTTCAGGTTTCTCAGTTCCGAAGCTTTGAATAATTTTCTAGTAGTCTTAATAACTTTTTTCTGATGCTGCTTCTTTCGTATTTTACTTGACTAATTCCTTCTTTCAATCAAATCCACTCAATCAAGTCGATTTACTGAAAGATTCACTGCCCTATAAATTTGAAGAAAACTCTAAGTTTACTGTCCAACTGTTCCTCTCCTTTATTTTTACTTTATGGCATTTCCCAGCAGAGAGGAACACGTCCTGGATCTATAAAAAATGTTAGATCTGCCCGCCATTATGCCGCATGGGCGCCACATATTTAAGATGGGGTACTTAAATCCGAGTTTGCATGCACATGCAAATTTGGCGGACTCATAGGCATTTCCCGCCCCACAAACATGTATAGGGCAGCCTGTTTTTCATTTCGTCCTGAATCCCCTCTTTTGGTCCTGAATCTCCTCATCTAGATCTGTTGAGGGGAAGGTGCTTTGTTTGGATCGCTTGTTCGAGTCGACTAGGATGTCGTCATATTCTTTCTTTTCCTTTTCTTTGTTTCGAAACTTATACTGATTTTTGTTTGTGTGTGAGGGATAAGAGAAATTACTTAAAGTTATAAGTTCCTCTATCAACGCTTAAGAAGTGATAGAAAGAAAGGTAGGGGTAAAAAAAAGAATAGAGGGGATTTCAGAATCCAAGAAAGATTAGGTTAAGCAGAAAGGAAAGACGGTAAAAGAGAACCCCAGTAGGTTTTCATATATAGATAATTTTAATTACAGTGCATTTATTTGAAATAAAAAAATTTTGCATGCAATTTAATTTAATAGCCCTTACCATTTTATAATAGGATAATAAAATTACAACTGAATGAAAAAAAAACTGCCATACGTTGTTTGTCGTAAATTTGCGCAAATACTAATCATAATTTGATTAATAATAACTCTTAATATTTGAATTGACTTACTTTAAACAAACATAAAAGCAAAGTCCCGACCCGTTGGACTGTTTGGTTGTTCCAAAGTAAAGTCTTGTGAAAGTGGGAAAGAGAGTGAGTGGAAGGAAAAAGAAGAAAAAAAAAAGAAATAGGATTGGTCTGGACAGTTTATAATTTCCCTTGATCCATAATTGAAACGAAAGGGAAGAGTGATTAAAAGAAAAATAATCTTCAACTGTTTTGATCAAATCATATTCTCTATTTTCTCAAGTATCTCATTTAATCTTGTATCTAGAGAAAAAAGGTTATATATGTATATTTGAGAGAAATAAAAGGAGAAATTACTAGACTTAGTTGCTCTAAGATTAATAATATAGAGATTTGTGACACTCAGAGAAAGAAGAAAAGCCTTAGCTTTAGCAAAGCAAGTAGATTTTAGTTATTTAACAAGAGTAAAGTTCGATTTAAGTTGAATTAATTCTAGTTCAAGAATTTGAATTCTAAACAATGCAGCCGATTGGAGCATTTGGGATGGTTCCCCAATTGTTGAATCCACCAGTGGTGATGGTACCTGGAAGGAACTCTGGGAAAGGTTCAAGCGTAGGTGGAGGTTGTTGTGGTGGAAATAATTCAAAGAAGAAAGGAACCTGTAGTTCATGTGGAAGATGTTTTGGGTCTCTATTTATCATTCTATTTGCCTTTATATGCACCTCTTGTTGCTATGCTTATCCAATTTATAACTCTTTTACTAACCCAGAATACTTTAAGAAGCAAGAGGAACCAATTTGGACATGGAAAATGGCCTTTAATAAGGCAAAAGAAATTGGTTACTCGATGTCATTAGCCAAAGTTCCAGAAGACGAAAATGGAACTTCTGAAAATAGCACCAGAAATAGAGAAATAGATAGAGTTCAGTTCCTTAAACTGAACTCTACAGATGATGGCAATAGAAATATTACAACATTTATCAACTTGGAGAATTTTTTAGGTAAAAACTCATCCGATATCTTATTCCCTCCTTACAATAACACTTATATTTCCAATATTCTCTATTCTAACTCAGAAAGGAAGTTAAGCATAAGAGGAGGATTAAACCTCACAAAAGATTTAGCTATTGGAATCAAGACAAAACAAACACCCAACAAATACTTCAATAAGGAGTACTGTGAAAGAGAAAAAGACGAAATATCTGAAGGAGTATGGAAGGAACTTTGTAACTATAAACATAATGTGACTAACCTAGAATGTATTGATATGATGAATGGGCCAGCAATATGCGTTGGAATTAGAAATCGTAAATATGAGGTCTTTTCAGTTTCAAAACAATGCAAATTTGTGGACCCTGAAATTCCTGTTGAGATTTTTCCAACAATATCAGATATTTGCTATAGTGAAAAGTATTTGAATAGTTCATTGGCTACATTTAACATTACTAGACCCATATGTCCTTGCATGATTACTTCAAGTCCAGTTGATAATTTAGATTTTAGTGGGAATAGAACAATAACTGATAATCAAAACATAAGAGACTTTATTTTATTAAACAAAGCCAGCCAAGAAACCCAAAAAATGCTTAGAGGGCCTGAAGGAGTTCCAGGCAACTCTTCCAATTCTAGTTCATTTCATTTAGGCGCCAAAACTTTTAACCATACTATTCCAGGAAATAACACAAACTCACTATTAAAAATATTGAATTCATAGAGTTTTATTGCCAAAAAAAGAGATGATATAAAAAAACGAGTTCTATACTGGTTGGTTTATTGTAGATGATGATTGTCCTCTCAATTAACTTCGTTAAACTAGTATTGAAAATCCACCTATTTCTGACGTTATATTGCATAGAAATGATAATAGTATACATAAATTTGTGACATCCTTTGTTGTTTATGAATATTTTGATAGAAATTAGGCAGGCAAAACGGATTTTATATATGCTTAAAATTCAGGAATTCAAACAATGACAATCTATCTAAATGGATAAAGGTTTATCGACAACATACTAAAAACTGATATATATATTAGTTATATGTAATATAGAAGTATATAGTTTAGCTCTCAGTCTATTGAGTTATCAGTGCAAGCAAGTATTGATTAATATTTATGCACGGTAAACTTCTAAATGAACTGTAACGTCTTAAAACAAGTCAACTAATATAGTATATATATATTTCTTATTAATTAGAATCTGTAATAAATATAATATATAGTGGCGCCGGCGCGCACTGAGGGTTTAGTAATTAATTCTTAATATTAGTCAAGGAAGAAAAATAAAAAATACAACTCAAGTAGCCTGAAACTTATTTAGAAAAAAAACATCCATTTTATAAGTCGATAGAAAGTTTAAGATTAAAACTAGGTGATTAGTATTGCCCTGTTAAAAACTACTCAGAGATTGATTTTGTGTGAAAAGATTGCATGTTATGATTGTCAAGCCTGTAGCTCAGGAGGATTGAGCCGAAACAGTTTTGTAGTAAAATAGTCTCAGACCTTTTTCGTACCTTATTTTGTGAAATTAGGAGTTTGTATATGCACCTTGTCTGGCAAAAAAAATGAACTTTGCAAGACGTAATGTTTGTTCGGAATGTTGAATGGAAAAGTCTTTATTCTAAGAAAAAAGTAATAACAAACAAGTCAGAATAATTCAGTAGTAAACATATGTAATAAATCATTTCTGAATAGAAAAAAATGATAATTTAGTGGATTTTCAATAATTATAATAGTGAAAATCTTTGGGATATGGTGTCTGCTGACCTTAAATCAATGAATAGCATTAATGCAGAAGAAAAACGAGTGGATTTTGAAAATCTAAATATAACTGCGTTATCTAAAGAAAGAAAGAAAACAAAGAGGCCTCTTTTCCCAAAAATTTTAGATAACTATGTTCTAGTTCAAAAACATTCATTAAAAAAAAAAAAAAAACCTTTTCCTAATAATAATGTCAGTATATACCTGAATGTCAAGATTTAGTAAACAATAATTTGTCATTTATTAAGTGTAATCAGCTCGTCAAAGCGAATAATTAGAGTTCAGAAGATAATTTACTTGACTCTTCATTAGAGCATTCATCCTAAATAATAAACACAATAAACCAACTGAAGTTAAGCGAACCTTCACTCTCCCCAGCTCCAAGCCTTCTTTTTACTATTCATTACGAAACTCACAAGGGTAAAGTGGATTCGGAAAGTGGTTTCTACGAAACTTAAAATTACAGGTAACAAACTTTTTTTTTTAATTTGGTTAATTTATTTCATAAATCTACTTAGATCCTTTTCTGTTTCAATTCTATCAGGACCATTACGGGAAATCGTAATTGCCCTGCTTGTAAGTATTAACTAGTGATCTACATATGTATGCCTTATCAACCAAACAGTCTCTTTCTCATTACCCCTTTTTGTTATTTTTTTTCTCCCATTCACTCCTGTTTATTTCACACCTACATAATGAAAAAAAAACGGTTACGTACCGGTACTAGGCGGGCAAATCCTGGCGCCATGACATCATATGAGGAGCTTAGATAAAATGAACAATGTGAATTAAGACTTGAAGCGAGATTAGTAAAAAATAACAACATTAATAGAGAATAAGGAGAATGCTAGGAGAGATTCAGGATACAAAGGTTCATTGATGATGACCGCAAAGTACAATCTCCTTCATGTTCTCATTGGTATCTGGTTGTTATTTCAGATTATTTTGGAACCGGTAAATGGCAAAGCTGACTCAAAGTTTAAGTTTGGACCGCAGCACCCTCCTCATGATAGAACAATCATCACTGACTTTGACAATTATGCAATTCAATATTGTGGTCTGAATGACTCCGTTTTTAATGTAGCTCATTGTATTTTTCATGCATTTGTAGAAATACTGGAAGAAAGAGAGCTCAAATATGAAGATTATGAAAGTGTTGTTAATTTATTATTGCAAGGAAAGAATCTGTCATCTCACCAAAAGCTGGTTTCTTCCGGAAATAACTGTGAAAGTATGGTTGTTCCATATCTTCAATTTTCAAAGCCTAAATCTTCTAAATCTATAATGGGAGTAAAAATCTCAACAAAGATTGAGGATTACTGTAAGTTTGCCTACAGATGTATTAACAATGGGGCAAACACCCTTATTAAAAACAAGCAATCTACAATGCAGGAATACTTTAGGAAATGGATCGGTAATTTTTCTAAAGAAAATGAAGGTTTTGGGTTAATTATTGCCTCAAGACTTGATTTTCAGATTTCTAAGCTTAAAATTCGCCCAAAAGAGCCAAAAGAGCTTCTTCAGATTGGAAATAAACTCGCAGCAGAGCCTCCCACAAAGAGAGAGTCTCTTTGTATTGAGATTTTAAATAACAAGGATATTTGTTCTATTGTGACTCCTTATAAGTTATCATTTAATGGCTGGGCACATCCCCCTATAGATCCTATTCAAAATAAACCTTTTAAGTTCAATCCTAAAACCATGATTGACGAAAAAATTAAGAGTATTGTAAATATTCAAATTAATGAAGAGCTTCCTCCATATTGTATACCTCAAGAGATTTTCTCTTTTAAACCTCCTCCTGAAATTTATTCCAAGGAGAAAAGGATAATTCATCTTTATACTAATCTAACTGAGACTGAAAAAGCTATTATCAACCAATTTCTAATGCACTTTGTGATTAATTATGGTAAAATCCCGAGAACTATATTTGATAACAGATCTAGGTTTGCAATTGAAGGATGGCTTTCTCATAAAAATAAGTCTCCAATCATCTCAGTACATAATTCAATGTACTCCTTGGGAAGAAAGCTCCATTACAAGGATACAATGAGTGGAATGTTATACTCAAATTCAGGATCTAAAAAGGGAACCTATCCTTACAATCTTCCTCAATTTAATATATTTGCTGTTTACTCTGATAAAACACATACTTTTGATATTAGTGACACTAATCCATTGATTTCTACTTGTTTGAAAGAGGGATGTGCCTATTTTATAGGTAGAAGTGCTACAATGTCTCCAGTTCTAGTTATCAGAGCTTCAACAATTATCTCAATAAAAAGCTTTAAACAATCTTCAGCGTCCTTCCTTACCATGTTTTTAATGGCATTTGCGGAAAAGTACTTATTTTTCCCAGGGAAAGTTGAAACTATTGACATAATTATCGACTGTAGAGGCTTCTCACTTACTAATTTTTCAACTCTATTGAGAATCAAACCAATCATTCTATACTGGCAGGATGAAGGCATTATTAATCAATATCCCTTGAGATTCAACAATATCTTTATCATTCAACAAAGCGATATCTGGAGCACCTTGAAAGATATTCTTGGAAGATTCTGGCTCACAGAAACGATCAAGAATATTCATGTTATCAGTAATGTTTCCAATAATTCTAAGGATAACCCAGATCTCAAGCTTCTATGGAGGTATATTTCCCCACATTTAATTGAAACTGACATGGGAGGTACCAGAACCAAGTTGCAACATGGTCAGTTTTACCCATTTAAGATCTTACCAGGCCCCTATAAGCCTTTCAACTCTAATCTACTAAACGACAAAGTCACTCCAACACTTAGTGATTGGCCAAACCCCGACTCTAACTCACCAAAAAATCTCCACAAACTTCTTCCTCAGAACTTCTTCTCTCCAAGGGATAAAACCTTGGATGGGAATGAAAATATTGTTCCTATAAACTGGAAAGAGTCCAAAAAGCTTTTAGATAGTATTCCAAAGAATTTATGGCCAGATATGTCAACTCCAACATTAGAGGTTGAATCGGAAAATAGCTTGGAAAATGAGGCGGGCTCTAAGCTTTCTAAAGACGCTAAAGCCTCACAAAGCGAAGGGGAACAGGATGATATCGAGGTTTCTCAAGAGAATCATGGCGAAATTGATGCTTCAAAAACAACCAGAGATGGAGAAGAGTCTTCCAAAAGTATTCCTCACAGTATTCATACTCCAAGTGATGGAAAAGGTAGAGATATACTTCTTCAACTCTTGCTTACTCAGAAAATATTTAATAATATCAAACAACTCCACTCCCTCCGTCTTGAGAGAATCAAGAACAAGCGTAATTTGGAAGAACAGTGTATCCAGCTTGCAACCACGCACATTTCATTCTTCTCAAACTTAGTCAACAGAGCTCTTATAGAGATTTCGAACCAAGTAACCAATATTAAGCATAGGAGGGCGCCAAACTCAAAGTCACAAATTGACAAGAGGCTATCCATTTTCGAAGCTTATAGAGATATAATTTCAACTTTAAATCTTAGCAGAGCTAAGAATATATTATCAGCAAAGAGTTTAGGCTATTTAGAGCGGATTGGAACTCAAATTTCAGGAATTGAAACTAAGATCAACAAAGCAAGGCAGGAGATTAGAAGTCTTTTGAAAGAAGACTCTAGAAAATTGAAAGAAAAAGCTTCGTCAACTTGGAGCACACTCTTATCAGTTTTCAATGAGATTGGCCAACTTAGAAAAGGTATTAATGATATAGAGTTCAAGGAAAAGAAGATAAATATTAGATTACGACAAATATGTGAACAACTTACCTCTTCTATGGGCATAACAAAGTCATTCTTAAATAATTACAACAAATATGACAACTATAGTATGTTCGAGAGCTCTCTTCTTTATAATATGATTAACACAATTATCAAAGGCCAAGAGTACTCCTTTGAAAACTCAATTACTGGAAAATGAGACTATTTTAATATTTTTACCCAAACTACGAGATATTTGTTAATACTATGTACAAATGTGAATTAATAGACTGCTCCAAGCTTTATCAATTTTGCTACTTTTTATATTTACTACTATAAGTATATCAAGTCATAGAAAATTAACTTTCAAATGTTTAACAACTAGAACATCTTTTTACATTTAATAGTTTTTTTTAAGTTTTGGGCAATTTTTCAATTCTTCTTGGCTTTCATCGCCAGCTCTCTCCCTCTTCTCCCCTTCTTTATTTTCTAAATTACCTAAAGTCCAAATTTATTGCATGCAAACGCCGGTATACATGCACTTGCAAAATTTTGCAAAAGCGCATGCAACTGTAAAAAACAGATTGACCAATTTTACACTCACCTTTTAACCAATTCAAAATATTATTTTCTACATTTTTTACTATACTAGACAGTTCAAATTCAATGCCTTCAAATGATAACATTTCAATTCAAAAGATTAAAATACATATAAATATATAAGTTAATATATTAATTTATTACAACTAGAATCCAAGTAATTTTTGACATAACTATTGAGCGGCAAAGTAATATCTAAAATAAAAGCATTGAAAGAAATCAAGACAAACTTCGAGAACTAGTTGTTTTCAAATTCACTCTCCATGTGTGAATCATCAGTCTCCAGAGATTCAACTTCAAGGGATTCATCTTCCTCTTGTTCTTCTGTCTGATTGTTTGAGGATATATATAAAGAAGTGGTGTAAATCATTGCCAAGCATTCAGTAGAATCAGACAAGTTAGAACCACTAAATTTTTCAGCAATTTTGGAAGCGATCTCCATTACTTTATTAGTGTCTGGAATAGCATCACTGCAAACTTCTACCAGTTTTATAAGAGATTTATCCATTGATTCATTACTGCATTCCTTTTCAAAAGACTCCTGCAATGATGCGCATGCTTCATAAACTTGCTCTGGATTTTGAACTTCTGAAGTTCCCTCAGACGAATCAGCCTCCTCGAGCTCAACTACTTTCTCTGACAAAGACTTTTGGCTTTCTTGATTATTGGTTTCCGTTTGTTTGTGGTCATTTTCCACAAGCCTAACAATATCTTCCCCCCCAAAATCTTCAGCTCGAGAAGAAAGAATGAGTATGCCAAATATAAATATCAGATTAGCAGTTAAGAACCAACTAAAACCTTTACTATAAATGTATAACATCTTAATTTAATTGAATTAATTTAAATTGCAATAAAAATATTTAAAAAAAAAATTAATTTCAATGTGTGTATAAAGCACAATTCACACAAGGTCAAATACTAAAATCAGGATATTTATGGTTGATTTAATAAAATTGAAGTCTCAGCATTACATTTATTGATGCGTTCTTCAAGCTTGTAAAGTCTCTTAACTGCAGTATAAAGTTCAGAAATATCATCCCAATTATAAAAGAAGCAAGTAATACCCGAAATTACGGTATTGAAACATCTGATAACAGTGGCCCTCCCCCCTATAGTGATGTCTTTTCTAACAATGGCTGGAATTAAAAGTATGGTTGGTAGAAATTTGATCAGACTTATCAAACTTTCACTGGTTAAGTTGTATCTAAGAGAGTATAAATAAATATCACTATGAATCAATTTGAGCTCATTAATTAGGGTATCCTCTATCAGCGACAAGTTAAGTCTTGGAACGGCATCTTCACCTAAAATAAGTTGTTTTCTAAATTCAGCTTCAACAATCTCCTTGTGCATAATTTTAGAGCTCATTTTTCTGGATGTGAGGTAAACCCCAAGAATTGAAACTGAAATTGATAGAATCAGATAAAAAACAAGAGAATATTTAAATCCACTTGGAAATGGTGGAATTCCTGCAACTTTTTTACTAAGTTCAATCAAAATTGGAATGTGAACCAAACTTCTTGAAATAGAAATCACAATTTTGAAAAAAAGACTCAAAATAAGTTTCACAACTTGAAGGGTATCTTCTTGGATTCTTTGAGAGACTCCCTCTACCCCTTTAATAAATCTCCAATTCTCAAATAAGTATTTTGATTCAAAACTACGCCAATTAAGAAGTAGGATTGAGAGAAAGAAGCTGGTTAATACTCTAAATAGACAAAGGAATATGAGGAATATCGGCAAATTCAGCATTTTTGCCCTTATTTCATCCTCATAATTTTCTCCAGGTTTTGAGTTGAATGAATCTACCAAAAGATTATATATTTCAGAGAACCATTTGGTCACTTTCAAATGTACTTTTGAATATTGTATGTTCAGGAAGACTAACAGGATGCAATATATCCAAGAGCTCACAGAGAACTTGCTGGAGAATAAAAATTTCACTATCATATTTCCATCTATTTGTTATATTGGCATGGGAATTTATAATAATCTCTATTTATAAATGTCAAAAACATATGGCGCCAATCGTTCATTTCAAGTATGTCTTAGTCAAATGTGTATCAGCAAGAAATCAACGGGGAAAAGAATAAGAGGTTTTTTAATTCATCTAAATGATTCTATTCAGTTGCCTTAGTAAGAGCTCTCTTGTGAAGTTTATTCTTTTTTTGATTTCTATTTCCTCATGTTCAGTCTTTCTAATATACTTGGAGTATTCCGGGAACTCACAGTTGAAGACGTTTGGAGATACTTTGCAATTAGCAGTTAAAGATATTTCAAATGTTTCTACTTCAGAGCTATACATTTCATTTTTTACTTTGATTTCATACAAGCTATCCATTGTATGCTTGAAGTCGATATCTTCATTTTTGTCCAAGAAAAGTATTTTCTTTTGGAGACTGCAACTAACAGAGTATTTCTTAAAAAACTGGGAAAATATTTACTCAATTGAAGGAGCATCTCAGAGGATTCAGGAAGATACTATGAGGTACTGCAAACTTTTTGAGAAGTTTTTGGTTTTTGTAATACATGATCTCTTTAAGCTTTTTATCTACTTACCTTTATTACTTGAACTAAGCAAGCATATAACAAAAACGTGGTTAATACCCAATTCAAGATATATATTAATTGTTTTGGTTGTATTTAACTCCATAATTGGAACTTTCATTATTATTTTCCCAAGCAGATACCTATCTAGACTTGTTTATATGATAGATAAGGAAGAAGCTTCATTTAGAAAGAATCTGGTTTTATTCGAGCTCGAAGAAAAGAAATCTTTTGATTTTGATAGTAATTATAATAATGTGGATGATACTCACAGAAACTACTACAGGAGATTCTATATTATTAAGATCATTCAATTATTGCACTTTCGTATATCGATGATCACTTACTGGTTATTTGCTCATCCGTCAATGGTACCTCCATATACTTTGGGTCTTCTTAAACAGACAATGCATGCATATGATGAGGTTTCATCTGTATTTAATTTTGTAGTAACTCACTTTAAGAGTTTGGTAGAGTTAATTGCAGTTCATTTGAGATTAAATTTAATGGTTAAGCAAACTATTAAAGCTAAAGAAATGGATAAATCTGAGATCTGTTATTAAAACTACCTATGGGATATTTTAAAGAAAATTCTATTATTCATATATAATCAATTCTTGTTTTTCAAATTCTACTGGATTTATTAATTTAAAAGTTCAAGATTCCGTATGTTTTTATTACTGGATTTCAAAGAAGATTGAAATATCATCTGATTCATTTGCAAAGAACTGGACGCAGGAAATATTTCCATCTGGTCCATATCCTCCTTTTGATATTTTTGTTACCTCCATCTTATCAATGGAAAGAAGCATAAATTGTCCAAGATCTTTAATACTAATAATGGCTCTGCTAAAGCTGGAAGTGTTGCTACTAAGATAATTACCTTTATAAATTGGTTCATTTTCTTTGATTGCAGAAGTTCTAAACACATTAATGTTACCAGAGCTAGTGTATTCAATTTTAAACGAAAGATCATCATTTTTTGTGTATATATCAACTTTCAAGGCACCATTAGAAAATCCTCCAATAAAATGAAGGACACCCCCAACAGGAGAACCAGTAGAACCTGAAGCAAAACAAAGTCTATTACTGTCACATATAGTCGAAATGTAAGAGCCTCTATGTTGCTCAAGGACACAACTTTTCTTTGTTGGTTTGAATTCTGAAGAAATCTTTGCAATATTTTCACCTTTGATATTAATAGAATAATCGTTCAACATCTTACCTACTCTGGTACTTTGGACATTTTCCAAATTATTAAAGTAGTTTCTGCGTAAGCCACCAATATTCTCATCTCTAAGCATAAAAGTATCATTTTGTGGCATATTTTCGTAGTCAACTTTATCAAGATTGGTTAAATTGGTTATCAAAACTGCATCTCTTCCGTTCACTCCTACTATAAACTCGGAAACATCTGCATCGTTGTTGAAGCTAATCATAGTTTCCTTTTTACTTTCAGTGATTTCTGAAGATAATCTAACGGCTACCATAGTTTGGCCATGGTTTTCCTCTGAATTTAAATTATTTGACTTAATTACAGGAAGTATTCCGTCGATTAAACATGTTCCAATTCCTGAATAAGAATACCTTGTGCAGGGTCTTGTTGGTAGCACAGTTGATGTAGGATTACGATTAAGTCCTTCAAAGGTTATTCCATACGGAATTTCTCCATTTGGAATTATAACAGGGTCGAATGCATAGAATCCATTAACTGATATTGAGACAAATAACGAAGTAAAGATCAACTTAATTGGAAAACTTTGGAATCCATAGCTCTGTAAAGGGAAATATCCTCCCTTAGATTGTATAATGTCAGTACCGCTTGTTCCTTTAAGAAATAGTCCCTTATCATTAATAAAAAGATGGAAAAGAACTAATCCTGATTTTGAATTTAACATGACGTGAATTGTTGGCGACACCTTTACAGATTTACTTGATACCGATCCAGGTATTCCCAATACTATTTGACTACCGGGAACTATAGTATTCTCAGGAATTACAACATTTGATGAAAGACAAGTCTTTGAGTATGGATATATATTCAAGTTTGATATATCAGCCCCAGTTACTGGTACATTTAATGTGCAGCATTCCATTTCATCATTTTTAATAAATGGAATGACTGAAATTTTAACGTTTTCAAGTCCTGATGTTTGGATCTTGGAAATCCTAATAGGCTTTTCCGCAAGATTAATATTTAAAATATCATATACCAAGTTATTCACACTAAAAAAGATTGTTGTGTTCGTTAAAACCATTACAAAAGTCACCCTACCAATGCCTGAAACAGAGTTTGTTACATCAGAACTTATTGTAAAATCGCCTTGGCTTTTCTTCAACTCTAAAGACGTTATTTCGTCATTTACTTGAGTCCCATTCACCAAAGAACTCAATCTGACGATTGCGCTCTTCTCGTTAGAATTCAGTTTGAAAGAAATTAATTCCAAATCATCTTCTGATCTGAATTCATAATTTATCCCTAAGTCATTTGAATCTCCAATAATTGTTGTTGTGAATCTGGACGTAATTGGAACCAACAAAGTACTATTGGAATTATTGCAATTAATTGGCAAAGTTCTGTTAAAGCATGAATCTTGTGTAAAATTCAGATTTACTGGGATAATTTCTGGATTACTTAATTTATTTCCCAAATTCTCGTTTGAACTTTCAGTAATAGAGGTTGAATTCATTGTCCCATTCAAACTTTCCACCTCCTTTATTGGATCTGTACCACCATTTTTGCTTATTTTGCTATTTAATGACAGATCAGATTCTATTGTTGTACTGACTTTTTGTGATCTAATCTCCACATTCAAGCATAACACCAATATCAAAAATCCCAAGCCTCTTAAAATTTTTCCCTGGTTCATTTATTATACTTCTTCCACGAAACCTTAACTTATTGATTTATTTCTCTTTTCAACAACTTTATTCCCCTTACTTCTTGATTCCAATATTAATTCTTATTTTTGGATTCACTTTAGAATTATATCATTTACCCACACGTAATCTTAGAGTGTCATGCGCGCCAGATTGCATACCGGTATATATTAACAATCTTGCATGTATGGTTTAAGAAGAAAAAAAAAATAATTCAAAACTTTTCTTTTGAGTTTATTTCAATTATCTCTAATTTTTAGTTTTAATTTTTTGAACTTTTGTGAACTTTTATATTATCAGTTATTCCATATTTAGTCAGTTTTTTAAACTTTTTCTTAATAACCACTATTTTTGTACATCAATTCACTTAATCTCCAAACTCACGGTCTGAGGGTGAGGATAAAGATGGGGTATAAAATTGCTATAATTATTTCTAAATCAACTTACTTTATCAAATATATGTTGCTTGTTCCTAGACTCTTTTCCATTCTTTCTACCATAAAATGTCCTTCAATAAACTCTAACTTTATCTTCGCTCTTCTCTCCTGATTCTCTCACCCTCCCAACCATTTATCAACCCTGCATGTAATACACGTAATACTTGCATGCGCATGTAAGCAAACACAGTTAAGCATGTGCAAATTGTCCACATGCATTGCTGTTATAAATGCCACGTAATCCCAATAAATGGTTATATTTTGGAGTAACAGAATTCTAATCAAATTTTCAAACAAAATAAAGTTTTTTTATTTTTTGAATAGATAATGTTTAAAAAATCAAGTTTTATTCATTTTACAAGAATTAAAACTTAAATTACAAAAATCAGTAAATGTGAAAGAAGGAAAAGACTTATTTTTGAGAGCTATATGGTATTTATTAGTTAATATTAATTGCAATAAGGAATATAATATAAAGAAGAAATGTCTCATGGAATTTTCAAAAATTTCACAATTCAATTATATATATTTTCTGGCCTAATAATCAAAGGTATTCCATTAGATTTCGGTTATCATATAATGGAAAAGTAGTTTGGCTCACATTAAATTTATTGAGTCACCATTAGAATTATCATAATTTATGTGTGAAGATTTATTTGCAAAAGATGTCAAGGGAGAAGAAGGGGGAGAGTAAAAAGAGTTTAAATTTAAGTTATTATCTCCTTTAAGCTTCCAAGAAAGAGTAGACTCAGCGATTTCACGAGTGAGAGACTCTACACCAGATCCAAGTACTATTGATTTCATTCCCAAAACCAGCTTAGAAAGTTGTCTTCCGGAGAACCCTTCTGTTCTTCTAGCTAAGATATCCAAAAATTTCTGGTCTAAAGAGGGGTGAATTTGAATGGAATTAGATAATGATGGTAAATTAATAAATTTCCCTGATTTGTAAGAACAATTGAAGTTAAGTTCCAAAAATTGTTTGATAAGTTTAAGCCTTTCATTAAATCCAGGATTGGGAAATTCAAAAACTTCATCAATTCGATCAATTACAGCTTTATCCAGAGTCTCTGGAACATTTGTAGCAAGTAAAATACAAATATCTTTGGACTCTGTTCCTGTTTGATGAAGAAAAGCACTTAATGCATTTCTGGATTCTTCAGATTTACTGGAATTTGTGGATTCTCTTCCTTTGGACAAAAATGCTTCAGCCTCATCAATGAATAATAACATTCCTTTATTCGATTTACGAGCCCAATCAAAAACTTTATTTAATTCTGTAACTCCATTTTTTCCTAATTGTCCCACATCTCCTCCCGACATTATGGCATAATCTAGTCCGCTTTCTTTTGCAAGTTTTCTAGCAAACATTGTTTTACCAGTTCCAGGTTTTCCCCAAAGCAACATATTTCTAAATGGGACATCAAATCTTCTCGAATTTACCAAAGTATTTACAGTCCAATTGAGTCTGTTTTCCAGTTCTGATGGTAATACAATATTTTCAAAGACTTTTGGCTTTTTTATTAGTTTATTTCTCAGTCCCAAAAATCTGTAAGCAATTACTGGAGAAAAGAAGCTACTTCTTAATGTTAATCCGTGTCTTGTTAAAAAACTCATATTAGTTTCTCTAATAAGACTCGGCTTTCCAAAGCTTGTTTCTACCATATTTGCTACTACTCTTGTGGTATTCTTTGCTCCGTAAATTCCAAAAGCCATAGCTGTTAAACCTCCAATCAATACTGTAAGCTTTGATTTATCTTGGTATAAAGAGCTTCCCATCTCTTTAATACCTCCAAAAATCGTTCTAATCGATTCTAAATGGGTTGTCCTACTTTCTTTTGCCTTGGCTGTAATTTCGCTCAATCTTATATCTGCATTCTCCCTCTCGGCTTTAATCCTCCCAATTGTTTCTTCTCTAATCCTTATCTTAATATTCTCCTGCTCCAGTTTATTTTCATATTCTGATTGTTTTCTCTTCATTTCCAATATTTCTCGCTCATTCTTTTTCCGAATCTCCTCCTGCTCCAAAAACTTATCGTGTTGCTGTTTTAACATCCTGGCATTCTGACTTTCTTGTTCCTTTAACTTTTTGTAGTATGCATCTGTCTCAAGCTTTGCCTTGTATTGAGATGTAGCCCTCTCCTCCTCCTGTTGATGAGTAATTGTTTTCCTTCTTTCATCGGCCTCAATTCTAGTTCTCTCTAGATTCGCCTTCGACCTATAAGCAGAACTCTGCTCAATATCCCGCTCAAGCTCCTTCTGCTTAGTCTTTTCTTGTAGCTTTATAATCTCAAATGCTTTTTGTGCATTCGGAGAAGAATCTAACTGTTTCAAAGCTTTTGCTCCTCTTTCCAGAGCCGTCGGGTCAAAGTTTCCATTAATACTTCCTCCTCCATTTCCGTTCGTATATTTTCCTCCAGAATCCTTTCCTCCGCTTCCAGAATCTGGAGTTGAGTTTCCTTGTCTTCCTCCAAATCCACTAAAAAACATCTGGAATCCGTTCCAGACCTTTAGCTATTTTCCGTGAAATTTGGCGCCAAATTCTATGACTTAAAAGTTTTTCTGCCAAATAGATTTTTGGACTAAATTCTTTTTTTTTCTTTTATTTTTTAATTAGCATTTCAACTTTAGACTAGAGTTACTGAAATACACTCTGAAGGTTGATTAAGTTAAGCATTTCTATCCTTTTGGAGTACGGGTTATTCATTTGAGATAGAAGGTATTAAAACTAGAAAAATCGTTATAGAGCCTAATTTAATGTAAATCTATAGAAAATCGATGTGTGCAAGTATATAGTTATCTTAAGTAGATAACTATATACTTATATATAGAAAATAATTCTTCCATGAATTTTTTTTTCCTGGATAAATAACGTGAATTCCAATGCAGCGTTTTGGCGCCTAAATATTTAATTATTTAGAAAAAATTCAAAGTTTGACAAGTACAAAGTAAGGGGAGTTCATATAGGTAAATACAAATAGCCAAAGAAGTAGAGATTATGTCGGAAAGCTCAATCTTACTCTACGAAAACAAAAGTGAAAGAGCGAGTGGAAGACCTTGGAAAGATACTCCAAATCTAAAATCCAGGCTTCAAAAGAGAGTCACGGGTAAGAAAAAGACCTATGATGAAAGGATTAGAGAGAAGAAAGAAATCCAAAGAATTAGAGGAATAGAGCTGGCTGAGAAAGAGGAAAGAGCTAAAGCAAGAAAGGAGGCCAAGGAAAGAAAAAGACAAAAACAACAAGCTAAGATGAATAGGGAAATACTTTCATCAGGAGTACAAGTTATTACAAGGACTGACAAGATTAAGAACTGGAATAGAAAGGCCAGAAAGATGCTAAGAAAGGTATCATTAGAGTCTTTGAACTTGAAATAAAGAATTAAATAGCTTTTATATTTTGAATCGTGTTGAATATTTCAAGGATTTAATCCCTAAATCAACTAACTTGGATGATTTGGTTTAGGCTTAGTAATAGGAAACCGGGATCTACTATTTCCTGATCTTAACTTTGAATTTAACCTAACTTAAATGATTTATATCATTATTCACTTTTTGCTTTATCATTCTTCTTAGAAAAGAATCTTATTAATGATGTCATTATGCGTAATATGAAGTATATAAAGACGATCACAATCTGAATAGCCCAAATGATTGATACAATTATGATACATAATCTTCCAAATATTTGTTTTGCTGATTTTTCAACAATCATTTGTGGAATTTTCGAAAGAGCCTCAATATGATTTTCATTAGTTTCATTGTCAAATTTGAAAATCTTCTCGAGCTTAACATTTCCATTCAAATCCTTAATAGTAGCTTTAACTTTGATTCCTGAACATTCCTCCTGAGAATCTGTACATAAATACTCAAAATCAAGTTTTCCATAGTTTTCTTTTATAAAGTAATTTGGAGATTTGTCACTTAAAGACCAGCTCGTAAAGATTGGTAAAGTCGTAGAAATAATAAAACTGTCCAAAATTCGGTCACTTACACTGTGAGTCATTCCACTTGAAGTAATTTCAACCAATGACTTCTGAGAATCGTTAGACTCAAATATCTGACCCCAATGAACATCTCCGGATAAGAAAAATAGTCCTCTTGGTTTTGTCTTTTTAATAAGTGATAACAATCTTTCTCTAGACTTTGGAAAATGGCCCCAACTTTCCACAATTGGAAATTGCGTGGTAACCTGTACCGATGAGATAATAATGTTAGCAAGGGCTTTAGAATTACTGAGCTCTTTCTCTAGCCAATCCCATTGTTCCTTTCCCAACATGTCTCCCTGATATGAATGACCATAACCAAAAATAGATGCAAAGAACCGAAGAGATGCTGCAAAAATACTGGTGAATGGAGTATCCAAATGAGCAAAAGACGAAATACCATAATTTTCGTGAAGGTAATAATTATCTCTATGATACCTTGTGTCCAAGATAATTACTTTAATTTGCTTCCCAGGAGGACCAAAAATATGGGATGAATAAACACCCTTCCTGTTTCTCCTTGGAGAATCCTTTGGAACAGAAATAAAGTCTAAGAATAGCTGCTGACTTTCTTCTTTGAAAACTACATATTTTCCACCATCGTTAACACCATAGTCATGATCATCCCAAGTACCATCCACAAATAGACCGGTCTTCAAAAGCTCTCTATAAAATACATTATTACTTTGGACAAGATAACCCTTGCTTACACATACTGGAGAGCTACATTTAGTATAAACAGAATCTCCCATCCAAAATAAAGCATCTGGTTTGTCAGATTGAACGGATTTCCAATACTCCTGGCTTACATAATTATTTGATTTATCCTGTTTCTGGCCATCCACACAGCTGATAAAAACTAAAGATTCCAAAGGTTTCTCAGAGCTATTGTCTTCTGCAAATACTCCAAGGAATAGGTACAAAGTCAAAAATATCCAAAATATGCTCGGCATTTTGTAACAAGTAACTTACAGAAAGCTGGAGCCCGCGCAGTTTTGGCAGGAAAGCTCTGGACGGGAATTACCCACAGTGTGAGGAAGAAATAGAAAAGAAAGTGAGAATAATCTGGGAGCTGAAAAGTGGTCAATATATAGACGGTAATGGATATCCTCAAGGCTTGCTTTAGGTTTTCTTTTCTGGGTCTTCGTTCGAATGAACAATGGCTCGGGGAATTGCATAGTCTAAGCTCGGAGGATCAATTGGGATCACAAAAGGTGGAGTTGAGTTTGGATGGCCAAGTATTTGGAGGCTTAAATGTTAAACAGAGCTTAGCTTTGCTGAGAGCTCGTAGTTATTTTGAATCTTTGGAGTTCACAAGAGCTTTTGGAGTTCTGAACGATGAGGTTTCTTTGAATAAATCTGGGATTGCAATGTTTATGAAGAATTATTACCAATTACTTTCATTAGAACGACAGAATACAAAAACTGATAGATTGGAGGATTTGGTGGTTCCTCCATCTGAAGCAAGTATGACTTCTTTAAAGTACTCAAAAATAGAGATGGAGATTTTGAATTTTTTGACTTGTTTGAAGAATTCAGATAAGATAGAAGAAAGACCAGAGATTGTATCACTATTGGAATGGCTGGCCAGTATTGTAATATACAGACAGAATAGGTATATGGAAGCTCTTGAGTTTCAAATAAATTCTTTAAAGAAGGACCCTTTGAATTGGAGTTGTTGGCAGGATTTGGTGAAGAATCTTGTTTCAAATGGACAAGGAAGCATGGTTTCATCGTTTAAGCCGTGTGAGAATTTGGAGAAGAATGATCTCACTCAAAGTGAGACATTTCTGAATGAGAACTTACATAGAAATCTTGGACTTCAGCCTTTTAAAAAGAAGCAGAGCTCTGGATTATCAAGGAATCTGAGAGATTCATCATTTAATGACTTTTTGAATTCTCTTGGACTAAACGAAAGCTTATGCGCTCATATAGCTTATGCTCTATATCTCGAGACAATTGGGAAATGGAAGGAAGCTCTTTGTGAGTATAACCAAATATCTATGGAGATTAAAAGCAATAGTCCATATATTGAAAGTAGGATTGCCAGATGTAATAGAGAGCTTGGAGACATTGAGGCTGCATTAAAAGTTCACGACTCCATTCTTAACAAAGATAAAGCTTTTTTGGGAAATGCAGTAGAACTGGCTTCCATATATTCTGAAGCTAAGAATGTTAAGGAGCTAAATCTTCTCGCAAAGAGGTGTGTAGAGCTTTCCAAATACTCTGTTGATACTTGCATTGTACTTGGTATCTATCATTGGCTCACTAATGACAAATACAAAGCTCTCAGATTCTATAAGAGAGCTCTTCTTATGGATTCAAAATCAAGTCCAACTTGGGTACTTTGTGGTTATGCTCTCCATGAACTAGGAAACACCAGAAGCTCACTTTTTGCGTATAGAACTGCCTTAAATCTGGACTCTACCAATGTTCAGGCCATTTTCGGAATTGCTCAAATTTATTCCAGACTTAATCTCCACACTTATTCAATAAAACTTTATGAAAAAGCTCTCAACCAGTCTCCTGGAGACGCTTTCCTCTGGTACAACCATGGGATTTCTTTGGAAAAGGCTGGGAAATACCAGGAAGCTTCTAGAAGTTTCTATAAGGCTCTTTCTTGTGAGTCCTCCAAGAATTTAAGTAGTGATTCTGAAATTAAATATATGGGAAAACTTTTAAAGCTTGAAACTGATCAGTGGAACTTGACTGGATCTCTATATTGGGCCAGAAAAATTATTATTAAGGCCATAGAACTTGGCTTTCTTGAAAAATCTTCTAAAACAGACTCTACTTCTGATGCCAGCTGCTCGACTTACTCATCAGATGAAAACGAATTCTTCTCCAATTGGCAAAGGCTGAGATGGTCCATAAGAATGATTCCTCAAAAACTCCCTCTTGACTTAATTATTGCTCTTGAATGCGTTCTCCAGCTACATTCAACGCCAATCGATGATAAGAGCTCTGTTCAAAACGAACTTCTGATTGAAAATATAAGGGAACTTTTAAATAATCCCAAATCCCTCCAAATTCCCAAAGAATACTAGCATCTCTATATTTATAAATACATATATAATTACATTTTAACTCTTATTTGTTGCTTTTTTGCATGTATTGCTTTCTTTTTCCCCCCACATGCGAACTCTATTTACATTACGTGTCAACATTTGTAAGTGCATGATTTGCGCGCCGTTTATGCCAACATTTCTACATAACGTTTTTGATACTAAAGTACAAATATTAATTTTTTCAAGATATTAAAAAAGGTTTTAAAGTAGTTAGGAAAATTTTAGAGTAAAAATGTAAAACTAAGATTCAAATTCCAAACCTTTTGATTCCTTTGCCATGAGATTTGTTTTTACTAATGATTACAACGATGACAATTCATTATCCCAAAGCTCCTATCTGAACAGGCCAAATGCATATGGATTCTCGAGAAAAGAGTTCAAGGTTCGTTCGCTGGAACAGTCTAGCAAAACTGCAAAAAGGGTTCTCAGTCATATTATTCCTGAGCTTAGTATATCTCAATTTAATGAGTCTGTACGAATTTTTAATGCATATTTGGATTCCTACAAAAACACGCCAAAAAATATTTTCAGAATAGAATCTCTAATATCGGCATCTGCCTACATATCAGTTAGAAGAGATGGTGGATACCTTTCTTTACTGGATATAGCATCCAGGCTTAATTCCAAAAATTACAGAAGCTTTGCCAGCCTTATTAGACGGATTTGTACTCGTCTAAGAATTAAGAAACTTCCAAACCCCTCTATTGAAGAGTCCCTAGATCATCTATGTAATAAAGTTGAAAGGTTTCTCAAAGAAAAAATGACTCAGAACGTAGATGAACAGTACCAAAAGGAAACTATAATTTTCCAAAACTCGGAGAAAGAAACTGATGAAGTCAGAAATATAATGCTTGAATCTTTAATGAAAGACTCATCCAATAATTTGGAACCTAAAAAGTTGAGAAGTGCCAATCCTGGTCGTTTTTTAAACTCCAAGAAATACCTCAAAACTAAAGTTGAGACACAAATCTCTTTAGATTCTCTCATAAAAGCCAAAAACTTTGCATTACTTATTCTCAAGACCATTATTCTCGATCAAGATAATGCTTCTTTAGATGGACACGATAACATCCTTGATCCCATATGGCTTTCTAATGGAGTCTCTAGTACTCCCACGATTTCTGCATCATTGTACTTTTCCTTCAAATTATATTGTAGAAATGTATCTTTTAATGATCTACTTAAAGCTACTGGAGTTAGCAAATCATCTATGATCAAAGCCAGAAAATCTCTCTCTAACAAACTTAGATTTATTTCTCAGAAAATCTTTCCTGGATGGCTCGGCCCTGAGATGTTAAACTCAAATTCTGAACTACCTCCCACTGTATTCCAATCGCTTACTAACTTAATTCAGTCTTACTACTCAAATCCTAAAACATAACAATACTCGCTACTAACACTTTTCTACAATTATCCAAATTAATCTTGTATAATCAACTCGCAATCCTTTATCATTCACTCTCTTTCTTCTCTGAATCCTACGATTTCCTCCAACACTCCAGTTCAATCATCTCGCCTTTTGACAAATTAATACTAAAGATCAAGTAATAAGCCATCCTTCAAAATAACAATGTAAAGAACAACTCAAAAATATATTAACTTAGAAAGAAAAACATGATGAAAACATATAGTTAATTCTCCTGACTAAAATAAACAGAAATCTATTATTCTATCTCCTGCACTAGCTTAATACTTCAATATTGAACCTTTCGCAACTTCATATTTACAGAGCAGAGAATCGTTCCTGAAATCTTGTTAAGATTTGAAAAGATATCTTAGTCGTTCTTACGTCTGAAAGAGCAACCATCAGTAAGCTTGCATCTTCCACCTGTTGGTTGGCATAATGGAGCAGAACAGTTTCCACAGAATACAACACTCTGGGCATGACTGAAAACTGTTGTGATTTGGAGACATCCTGGGCATCTCACATCCATAAAGAAACTGTTTGGACTCTGAATCAAACGCTTTAACTTGTGCTTCTGAGCTTCAACTCTGGGATCTGGGTTCAACAAATTTATATCCATTATTAACTCAATTCAATCTAAACAGCTCTAAATCTCAATTATTCTTGTATTTTAACCGTTTGTTTCTTCTTGTGTCCCAAACTTTTTGTCTGAGGTCTCAAATTTTTTTTTTTGCATACCCTCTTATATAAAATATATATATTTATATATTTTATATAAATAAAATTAGGCGGGTGTCTCCTTTTGCCTGTCCAGACTCTTTTGATGTCTCGCATGAGTTTACCGCCAATTTCCTTCAGAATTATATTAATCAATATTAGCCCTAAAAACTCTGTAGTGATGATTTAATTCAGAAACACAATGTAATTTGTGGTTACTTCCAAGAAATCCTCTTTCTTTATCTTTATACATATAGAATACTTTTGAGATTCTTGAATGTACTAATGCCATTGAGCATGAAATGCAGGGCTCATGTGAGAGGTATGCGATTCCATTAGTACATAAATACTGATCTTTTAATTCCGAATCCGGAAGTATATGATCTTCAGAAATGTTATATTTAGATTTTATTATAATTGAATAATCTTGGTAATCCTCCTTTATTTGGTTCTCTTGCTCTTGATTGCCATCTTGTAGCTTAGAATCTAGTAAATTAGTCATTTTTGGAATTGATGGAGATGATGCACATATGCGCCTACTAAAGTGATCAACGGCCTTCATAACGGAATGCATCCAGGGATAATCTGAATTTCTACTATCCTCTCCGATAGCAACAATTTTTCCCTTTAAAGTTATTATACATCCTCTTGGGGGATTTCCATTATATTGTGCAAACTCCCCAACCTTACAAGCAAGCCTTACAAGTCTATCAGATTCCCGTTGTACCTGATCTGAAAGTATTTCTGGAGTAAATCTTGGCTTTAAAAATGATAAAGGCCAAATTTTTGAAAGCTGAGCAAATTTCTCCCTAGTCAATGGAGGATTCTTTGGAACTTCTATCACATTCCAAATTTTATCAACATGGTTTTCTCTTAAGTAATTATCCGCCTCAACAGGCAAACACTCCTGTGTTTCACCTATTAAAATCTCCACTCGGATATCATCTGAACTACTTGAGTAACCACTCAATTCCAAGTTATTTTCTTTAATAGCTACTTTACGCATTCTTTTAATATGAGGAAATCTCTTTGTAAACTGGTCAACATTAACAAATCCTGAAAACTCATTAGCTAATTTTAATGGAAGCTTTAAACTATAGAACTTTATAAACTCAGGATCACCATAAAATGAGTCTGGAAGTACCTCCTCATACAACACAGACCCATCATTCTCATCTCTACTCCACATGTTTAACTATTCTTTTCCTCATTCTTCTTGAGCTTGCGCGCCAGCCAAAAGCTTACAAATATCTAAAGCTGTCAATAATGCGGTAACCTGATTTGTTTTCTTATCAACCAGAATCAAACATTGATCTTCTGATAATAATATATGAGAAATTGCACCACTCAAACATATATCAACCAAAAATGATGAGTTGCAACTCTCACTTTCTGTGTTATTTTTAATTTGATTCTCTTCCTTGAATTCTTTTTCATCCCCAATCTTTCTAGTCTCGATTTTTGACAATTTATTTCCATTGTTATATTCAAAACAATCTTTTCCACAATTCAATCCTGAGAGTTGAATTACTGTGTTTCTTAGTGTTTCATGCATTTCTTTATTGTCTATATTGAAAATATTCTCAATGGGATCTTCCATTAATGCTTTTTCTTGGTTAGATACACATCTTGCAAGATACATACAACATTTTTCCATAGTTAAAACTGTTCCTGTAAATGTATTATCTTCTTCATTCACGATTGGAATATGAGTTAATCCTTCCTTCAGAAACATTTCCAGAGCTAATTTCAAAGGAGAACTTGCTTTTAAAGACTTGGGAACTTTTTTCCCCATTCCTAAGTGTTTTAACACCTTATTGTGAAATAGCCTACCAAAAATACTCCTTTGAAAAGTCATATCACAATCAGAATCATTCTTTTCTGCAATAGTTGTCATCTCATCTTCTGTTTGAAATTTCTCTTTGGGATTACTTGCTGAACAAATTTGTAAATTCTGTACCAAGTCAGAAAGAATAGTCAAAGGTGAAAAATAACATATAGGATATAACCCCATTGATTTAGATCTCAATTCGCTTTTAAAAGACTCTGACTCTGATAGAATATTTCGATCCTCAATAACCCATGTTCCTAAATCATTGTAATTAAACTCTTGATCTTTTAATTTAATTCTCTTGTAATTAGATCCCAAATCCAAACAAAGCTTTAATCCCTCATATAAAGTTTCTGACATAGTAATCAGTTTTCTGGAAAGAGCTTCATTTGTATCCAAAACTTTCTTTAGCCAACACTTTATACTGCATTTTGAAAGTTCTTCCAATGTCTTGAATGGAAAATTGTCATCTATTTCTTGACTATTTTCATTCTTGACAAGAATATATAATATATAAAAAATTAATAATGCATCAAAACAAGTAAAAGATCCAATAAAGCAATCTTCTAATTCGTCATAGACCAAAAGAGATTTTTTCTTATCTTCCAATAAAAAACTGAGAATAATTAATAAAGGTAGATTTGAACTGACTGCGATAATTTTTGAATTTTCTGGAACTGCCTCATGTATAAATCTAGACTCTAGGAAACGTTTTAACTGATTTTGAGCAAGAATTAATAGTTGTAGAAAGTGAGCCTCACTAAATTTAGAATACTCTTTAGGGTCCAAGTCTTGATCAACCAAAATAGAAATTTCCAAATATTCAGACTTCTCAGGAAGTGAATAGCGCTCAAAAGATTGTGAGAAGTCTTTGAGCATTATAAATTTTGATATATTTTCATATATAAATCATTTAATACGTTTAGTTTTCTTGACGTTTTTTGGGGCATATTTTTGTGCAATTCCCTCTGTATTTGGAGGTAAAAAAAATCCCGGCACAAAAATAAACCAAAATTATTAAAAAATAAAATCAGTTTATTGATTCTTTGTGAATTATGTCGACAAAAAATCCCATATTATTTTCTGCTCTTTGTGTTGTGAAAGGGTCCATTTCAACTTTATTTGGGCTTTCTGGTAAAGTTTCCAAGCTTAAATTTAAGAATGAAAAGGTATCATTTAACTACTCTCTCTCAAAGGAAATTGAAATGAACGATGATACCTTGGAGGAACTTAACAACATTATTAGTTATAAAATAAAAGAGAACTCCTTTTTCCAAGTCTTCAGAATCCCCAGCAAAGAAGCCGCCTCAATTTACGGTAACGAACATCTTGAAAGTGATCAAGATCTTCCAGAGAATATTGAACTTCGTATCGTAACATTACGTAACTTTTACCTGTCTGCAACCAGAAACCCAGTTTTAAAGAATACAAAGGATATTGGCAATGTTGTAATTGAGAATATTTCCTTAAATAGTGAGAATTCTGCTTTGCTGGTAAACTTCAAGGTCGAAAATCCATTGGTAAGAGCTTCAGAGGAAAACTTTAAAGACCTTTGCTGCGAGGAATACTCAGTCCAGGATATTAAGGATGGAAAGTTTATTGTTCCAAGCCTAGAGGATTCTCTACCAATTTCAATAAACCTGGATATTATTGGAGATGAATTGGTTAATCCTTGGGAAGTTAAGGCTGATAATGCTTATGGTATAGATTATAATAAGTTGATCGATAAGTTTGGATGCAAGTTGATTACCAAGGATATGATCGAGAGAATGGAGAGATTGACAGGTCAAAAGGCTCATCATTTCTTTAGAAGAAATATCTTTCTTTCTCACCGTGATTTCGAGAAGATATTAGATGTATACGAGAAGGGAGAGCTGTTTTATTTGTACACTGGAAGAGGTCCATCATCTGAATCATTACATGTTGGACATTTAGTGCCATTCCTTTTTACTAAATATCTCCAAGATACATTTAAAGTTCCATTAGTTATCCAACTGACTGATGATGAAAAATTTATATTCAAGAGCAACTTGACACTTGAAGAGACTCGAAACTATGCATATGAGAATATGAAAGATATCATTGCATGTGGATTTGACCCAGAATTGACATTTATTTTTACAAATCTTGAGTATATTGCTGAATTATATCCAAACATTTTAAGAATTGAAAAGAAAATATCCTGTTCCCAGATCAAGTCCATATTTGGATTTAAAGACTCTTGCAATGTTGGAAAGTTTGCTTTCCCAGCAGTTCAAGCTGCTCCAGCCTTTTCAAGTTCATTCCCAAGTATTTTTGGTGGAAGAACTGATGTTCACTGTTTGGTACCTCATGCAATTGATCAGGATCCATACTTTAGAATGGTCAGAGACGTCGCTCCAAGACTTGGATATCTAAAGCCCTCATCAATCCACTCTATTTTCTTACCGTCACTCCAGGGTTCTCAAACCAAGATGAGTGCAAGTGTCCAAAACTCATCTATCTTCGTGAACGATGACGAAAAAACCATTCGAAATAAAATAATGAAATACGCCTTTTCTGGAGGCCAAGCTACTGAAGAAGAGCATCGTAAGCTTGGAGCTAATCTTGATGTTGATGTCTCATGGCAATATCTCCGTTTCCTAATGGAAGATGACGAAAAGCTTGAAGAAATTGGCAGAAAGTATTCATCTGGAGAAATGCTTTCCGGTGAAATTAAGTTAATTCTCGTGGAAGAATTAGTAAAATTAACTAAGAACCATCAGAAGAATAGAGAAGCAGTCGATGATAATGTTATTGCCAAATTTACAAATAAGAGTCGAGAACAACTTCTGAAACTTTTCAACAACAAAAAGTGAGTTGTTTGGTTTTGAGCAAGTAATTCCCGTAGTAATTTATTACTTTTTTGTATAATTATCCAACTTAATCAAATTAGAACTTTTGATTTAATTCCCCAGTCTATTAACATTTTTTTTCCCTACCTGCATTACTGTTTCCTGTCCACATTACGTGTCAATTTGTCCATGCATGCAAGTGCAAAGATTTTGCAAACATTTGCATGTAAAGTTGAAAATGTGCATGTAACCCGTATTTATCTTAGAATAAGGGAAAATTATTTCCAAAAAAGTTGAGAAAAGTTTTGATGATGAAGAAATTTTATACATTAGGAAATGGAAAATATACCTTGGGAGTTTGTGCGATGGAAAACAAAGTAGAAAGTTCACCAATGAAAAGTATTTTGAATAGAATAAAAGAAATTGGAGAATTTACAATCATAGTATTTATGCAAGATATGATATTGAATGAGGATATATCAAATTGGCCCAAGGTAGACTGTTTAATTTCATTTTATTCTGCTGGATTTCCGTTAAACAAAGCAATTTCATATACAAAATTAATAAACCCAATTATATTAAATGATTTGGAAAAGCAAATTCTTATGAGAAGCCGATTGGAAATATATAATATTTTGAATAAGTGGAAAATACCAATACCAGAATGTATAATAATAAACCACAGTGAGTTATCGGAAAGTAATCATGATATATTTTATGAGGAGTATGATTTTATTATATATAAAGGACAAAAAATTCAGAAACCTTTTATTGAAAAACCAATATTTTCTGATAATCATGATAATTGGATATACTACCCAGAAAACAGTGGTGGAGGGTGTAAGAAATTATTCAGGAAAATCGGAGATAGAAGTAGCGAGTACGATTCAAATTTATGGAAAGTTAGAAAAGATGGGACATACATTTACGAGAAGTTTCTACCTACATTTGGAACAGATATTAAAGTATATACAGTCGGTCCAATGTTTGCTCATGCTGAAGCAAGAAAATCTCCTTGTTTGGATGGTAAGGTGCAGAGAACTGAAAAAGGAAAGGAAGTTCGATATTCTGTTATGTTAAGTTATGAAGAAAAGTTAATAGCTCACCAGATAGTTAAAGCATTTAATCAAACTATCTGTGGATTTGATATTCTAAGAACAGTCACTGGAAAATCAGTTGTATGCGATGTAAATGGATTTAGCTTTGTTAAGGGAAATGAAAAATACTATAATGATTGTGCTCAAATTATTACATCGTTATTTATTAAAAACCTCTTTAAAAAGAATAAAATAATACCAATGGCCAAATTTCAAAAAAAGAGAAAAAATATGAAATCACTCCCAAAAAAATGCAATGAGAATTCTGAAACTCAAGATGATTTCAAATGTAATAGCAATATAAGACAAGAACAACAAAAAGATGAGCTTAGTACAGTTATTGTGATAATGAGACACGGGGTTAGAAAGCCGAAGCTAAAGTTGAAGTTTGAGACTCAAGACCACAGAATTTTATCACTACTTACAGATGGGAAAGAAGAAACAAGGTTAAAATCTCCAGAAGAGCTTTCTCTTTTATTGGTTAAAAATACACTTATACTGGAAAATTTATTCATGTATCTCGAAGATCATTCCAAAATTATCTCAGATAATGAAATTCATACAATATGTAAAGTTTTAAATAATCATCTAAAATTACAGGCATTTCTGGGGGATGGAAAAGGATTTTCCGGAGTAAACAGGAAGGTACAATTAAAAAAAATTGTTCATATTGATGGTAGGTTAAACGATAAAAAGACAGTATTATTGGTAGCAAAGTGGGGAGGAGAACTCACTAGAATAGGATGTGAGCAGGCTGAGGAACTTGGGAAGCATTTAAGAGCTACATTATATCCAGGTGATTCAGAAGGATTATTAAGACTTCACTCTACTTTTAGACACGATTTAAAGATATACTCAAGCGATGAAGGTCGTTGTCAGGTAACAAGTGCAGCTTTCACAAAAGGATTTTTAGACTTGGAAGGAGATTTGGCTCCAATTTTAGTTCAATTGGTAATTCGTGATTCTTTTGCTCGGAATTTGTTGGATGATCCGCATATAACTATAGAAAGGAAGAAATGCAAAGAAATTATTGAGAATCTATTAAATATAAATAAGGTTGTTGGATATGAAGAAATTTTTGAGGTTTGGAAAAATTATAACTCTGATTTAAAGGAAGAATTTCCATCAGAACAAGTAATCAGAACTTTAATGTCTTGTGGAAATCCATATTTGACCTTGAAGAAGTTGCATATGCTCATGAAAGAATTGGTAATGAAAATTCATATAGACCAGGACGAAGAAAACAATATTGTTATATATCAAGGATTTAGACAAAGTCTGGATTCATTATTTAAAGTCCATAGTTCTGAGAAAAATGACGGTTTTCCTGTATCTCAAGAAATTATGCAACGTTGGAGCCAATTGACCTCATCATTCTTTAATGAAGAAACTCAAAGATTTCTTACTGCAAAGATTCCAGATATAGTGGATAATGCAGTTTATGATATATGTTACAATGTTAACTTTATTAAGAATGAGGTTTCTGTACTACTTTATGAAATCTATGAGACAGTGGTTCCTGTTGGTGAATTTGTAAGTCTATTTCAATATGGATTATCAGGAGACCAAAAAGTAAGTATAGGAAAAGCCATTACAGAGAATTTGATAGAAAAGTTACTACAAGATATAAAATATTCTTATCTAAAAAAATTGAAATTTGGCAAGAATGATAAGAAAGAAGACGAAAATCAACACAAAACTATAGGGTTTAATTTTAAGAATGGTAGGAAAATATTCAATAATATTAAGCCAGTGGTAAGCAAGAAGAATAATTCTTTCAATTTCTCAAAGGTTCATCCAGAAGAACATATTCGTCTTAAAGAGGAAGAAGCAAAGGCTTTTGGAATTAAGTCACCTTGGAGAATAGTTAGAAGTAGATTTTACGTAACTTCAGCATCCCATATTCAATCATTGGCAAATATATTTTTCTCAATGTATAAGAATCAAATATCTCCAGATGACAACACCAGTTTATTGGATTTGGAAAGTACTTTTTCAGAACTCAATTACTTGAGTCATATAGTGATTCGGGTATGGGAAAATAGATCAGTTTCAGAATCTAATCAAGATAGATTTAAGTTAGAGATGTTCGTCAGTAAGGGTGTTAAAAACAAAATGGGTCAAATTTTTAATAATGGAATTGAGGGAGATAATCAACTCGCAAGTCAAAAAATAAATGAGTTATTTCCCCTAAAGAAAGTTACATTAAAACATTTTAATATCACTGAGTTTGAAAATAATATCAGGGAATTAATAAAAGATAATTATTAAATTCCTATTCTTAATTTGAAACTATTTTTGACAATTACAGGTGAAAGTTAATAATCATTAAATTAGGTCCTACAAATTAAATTGCACCAATATGGACATCTTGGAGTATTGTTATCTACAATGCCATTTGTTCCAATGCAACCGTTCATTCTTTGGTAATTTGGTTGTTGGTGTTGAGGGAATTGAGAGTGGTTATTGATGTATTGGTAGTTATTTCTATTATAATAATGATTGCCAGCAAAGTTTCCAAAATGTGGATCATAATGCGTATTTAAGTATGATCCAGGGAAGCATGGAACAAATCCTCCACATGTTCCATTCATTCTGGCTATTGGGCCTCCAACTTCAAGAGATGGATAAATTTCATTTCTGGAACTGAAATGATCAAATCCATTTTGGTGAAGTTCATGTTGTTCATGGTTGATTCCATTAACTTTACCATTATTATCATCATTTTTGAAGGAATTTTGGTTAGGTTTTCCATTGGGAGACTTCTTTTTTATTAATTTGGTATTTTTCTTATTGGGATTACTTAGAAGCAAACTGCTGCTTGATTTAGTTGCATTTAATGTAACATTGGATTTATTTTCTGCCACAAAGTCCCTGGTTACAGTTCTGGATTGAGAGTTGATTTGGAACTTTGCTCTTCCTCTTGATCCCTCTTCGCTGTTTAAGCTCAATCTTTCTGAACTTGAGTTTGGCTTCAACCCAACTTTTGACAATGGAGGTTTACTGGTAATCGAATTGTTACTATTAATACTACTAAAGCTTCCAATACTTGATGATAAATTTTTATTTCTGGAATGGTTATCCTTTAAATTGTACAAAGATGGTATTTCTTCAATACTTTTGGTACTTTTTTCACAATGAAAACTAGAAAGTTGGTTTTCATGAGCAGGGACAGAAATTGATCTTTTTGATTCAAGTCTGCTTAATGGTTGAATTTTAAAAGATTCATTGTAAGATTGAACAATTTTTTGTATTGGGAGCTTTTTTGTGATCAAATTATTTCGATCTTCTTTCTGGAAAGGTATTTCGTCCCTCAAAAGTGGTAGATCAGTATTTGGTAATTTGTTAGAGTTATTGTTGAGAGGGGTTTCTTCAGAATTATCATGATAATGTTGCTTATATCTGGATTCATCTTCACTCAAGATTATATTGTCTTCATCATTATTTTGGAATTTATCTTGATCATCAGTTGAGTGAAAATCTTTCTTTTGATTTTTAACATGATCCAAATTTTCAGTTGGTTCATCTTCATCCTGTTTGATTTGCATCTTCTTATAAAGCAGTTCTAGATTATCAAGTTTGTCTTGAAGTCCTTTAATGAGCACCCCTCCCATGGATGAAATTATGTCTTCCTTTTCTTTCAAGCATTGGTCCAGAGCTAAATTTGCATTTGAAAGTTCCAAGCTAAGCCTAGAAAGAGCTTGAAATAATTGTGTTTTTGGGTCCAGATCTTCCTTTTGGCTCTTTTTTTTATTTGAAGTAATGGCTTTATCTGCGTCCTCAAATTTATCTGAATAATCATCTTCATGCTCATCTTTACCTAAATCTCCATTTTGACTTTGATCTTGATTTATTCTCTCATCTCGATTTCCAGGATGATTGAATTCTTTATAATTATCTTCAGAAGCCTGTTCTAACTTCAGATCTGAGTTCAATTCATGAGGGGTGTTTTTGGCGTTCATATTATTTGGAGATTTGGAATCCTTGATTTGGTCTATAGAGGATAATTTATCTTTCAAATTACTAACAGGATTCGATTTCAGATCTTTCGATAAAACAACAGATTCTGCTTCTTTACCTGATCCGTGAATGAGAAGATACATATTACGAGAATCATTTTTTGGACTTACATAATTATTTTTCAAAGGAACTTTCTCACGCAATTCGTTAATAAAAAGACGTTTTTGAATGATTACTTGATTTCTATCGTATGGATTATTTGGTGATTTTTGAGATTCGCACAAACAAGGACTCAAAGTCAAATTTTTAAAGGTCTTCACTATTTCGCATTGGATGGACTCGATCTTCGAAGCGTGATCAATTTCACCTTGAATCTTTTTTTGGATCATTTCAGAATTTCTCAATTGCTCTAAATCACTATCTTTTGGAGAATCATCAACATCTTTCTCCTCACTACTATCATTAAATTGAGGAAATAGCTCATGATAATATTCTGGAAAATCTTCATTGGATCTAAATTTTTTATTATATTCATAATCATTTCTACTACTTTTTGAATTGGAACTTTTAAAATATTTTTTTCTTATGTTGGATTTAAGCTCCTTACCATTATATTTGCTTCCAACAGAAATTCCCATAGATCCAGAATTTGATAAACTTTTGTCAAGATCTTGAGATAAAAGTCTTTCAATCTTTCCAATCTCTTGACTTTTTTCATCATTTATATCGTCTTTATTGGAATCATTGTTATTTGTTATAAAATCCTTATTATCATTCTTTTTGGCCAATTCTGAAGCTATATTATTACCAGGGAACGCATCCTTCACGCGACAGACATTATATTTATGGCGAGCACTTGATAAATTAGAATTACTCTTTAGATCTCTTACCCGATTTTCTGTTGTATTATTGGCTTTATTTTTACTCTTAAATATCTCCGAGATACTATTGGATATACTTCTTGCCAAATCTTCAGAAATCACTAACTGTTTCTGAGGTGCAATCTGCAGATTAGTGGGAGATCTTTCATTAGTGTCGTTTACCCAACGAACAACTTCGTCAGACTCCACTACATTCAAAGATGTCGCTACTTCTTCATTTCCAAACTTTGCGTCATTCAATGTCATATACAGCGGGATCTGTGATTTTGGTGCTCGAAGGATCACTTTAACCTTCATAATTCTTTTCTGTACTTATTCTTCCTCTTTACCTTTCCTCCACTTTTCTTGAATTCAACTATTTCGTTGAAATGTGAGAATCTACCTAATTTTCAAGCATTGAACAATTTATTAATTTTTCTATTTAATTAATTTTTTAAATTTAAAGAATTTTCCTTAAAAGCTTTTGTGTGTTTTGCATATTATGTTATCTTTTTGTTACTTGTTCACATTTTTTTATATTGTTCTAGTCAAGGTATACAACACCTCTGGCGGGAAACGTTTGGCGCCAAAATGCACACTTGAAATTAAGGTAGGTTAGATGTTATTTTGAAAAAGTAATTTTATTGAAAGGACGATTTAGGTTTTAAAAGAGAAGAAGAAATATAAATAACTTGGAGAGGAATAAATATCTAATTTTGGGGTGAAATAGATTAGATGAGTAGGAAATTATATAATTTAGAATAGTAATAAAAATTGCATGCATGCATGCATGCATATATACATGCAAGTAGTAGTGTTGTTAAAGTAAGAAAGGTTTTTTTTGATTTTTATTTTTTGAGTTTTTTCTGTCATTAATAATTTTGGTGCACTAATAAATGATGGACAATGGAGGAAGATAATGAGAAATATAAGTTTGAATGAAATAGAAAAAAAAGTGAATAGACTTACTTGTTGAAGCTTAGTCCTGACCTCAACATTTTGAGGTTCTAGGGTTGCAGCTTTGTATAGATCAATTCTAGCTTCATCTGGATCATCGAGTTTAAGATATGATGATGCTCTAAGATAGAGAGCTTTGACATTATTCTGTAAAAAGTTTAGTTAATGGAGTAGTTAATTATATATTTAAGGAAAGCTTACTTTGTCTAGTTTCAGGGTTTCTGTACAGAATTTCAGAACAGATTTGTACTCTTCGAGTTTGATCATACAGCTAGATGAGAAATAAAGGATGATTTAAGTAATATGAAAGAAGGATTTACTTACTTTGAGATGTTAAGGAGTGCAGAGATTTTGATAGGTTTAGAGTCATTTTGCTGTTCAGTGGTCCATTCTTCAAAGTTATCAAGATATTTGATAGAGTTCTCATAGTGAATTTTTGCAGTTTGATAATCTCCAAGATTGTAATAGTGGTTTCCAAGGTTCTTGGAATCTAGAGAAAGCTGCATTCTTTGCATTGGAGAAGAAAAAACTTTTTTAGTACTTGTAACAATATCTGGTACTTGTTCCTTTTTGGTTATAGAAAGGAGCTCAACTATGACCTAAAAGATTTTATAATTCGAGTAATAATCGTGAGATATTAAGATAACCAGGCAGAGATGGAAGAAAAATTCATTCCAAAATTATCCCAAATGAACTTACCTTAGAATTTTCAACACTAGAATCTTCATGTTTACTGGAATCTGAGCCAATTTCTGAGCCAAAAGACGATTCCTCCGAGACAAACACAGGGTCTGAATCTTCCAAGTTTGTAATACATATAGATTCTCCTACGGTTATTCCACATATCTTCTCCTCAACTTGTGGGTCAACTACTCCAGATCCAATAACAAAGCTATATTTAATTTCATTTCGAGCTTTAGTGAGAAAAATGGTATTTAGAAAAGTAACAAACAAAATTAATAGTTTAGCAAAGAGAATTAGTCAAAATCTTCGTGATAAAGATTGTTCTCCGGAACTTTTCTATTCAAACCTACCATTTGAGATTCCAGAAATGAGTGGATGACCTTTCAGAATGGTCTTGTACCTGATATCAACCAAGTCCCCAGTCTCAGGCTTCCCATTATTAGGATCCTGCTCCAAAGTCATTATTCAAACAATAAGGGGGAAATTAGTGTGTGTAAGTATTTCTGTACCTTTTTCCGTAATTTATTCTCCTTATCTATTTCCAAACTCGTCCTTTCTCTATTTTTACCCAGTTTCTTCTTCCTTTTCAATAATTACTTCTATATCGTTACTTTTAATTTTTATTACTTGGCCCGCCAAATGATTTGACTAGGCGGGCTCTTCGTGGAGGTAAATTATCAAAAAAAGACTAGAGGATCTCAAGAACAAAGATAGAAGCGGAGAGAAGAGAATTTGAAGGAATGGGTAGATATATAATATTGGATACAGGTGCAATATTGCGGTTAGGTAAACATGACTTTATGGATGATGTTTTGTTAACGGTACCTTCAGTAATTCGAGAGGTGAAGGACAAAACGGCATTGGAGAAGATGTTTTACTTGCAAGATAGAATTCAAGTAATGGAACCTTCAGAGCAAGATTGCGCTTTTGTAAAGAAGTTTTCCAAAGAAACTGGAGATTTTGGGTTTCTCTCAGAGACGGACTTTCAGGTAATTGCCTTAACCTTAGCTTACCACAAGAAGTATGATGAGATTTCAAAGCTTAACAGTAGGCCTAAGCAGATTAGTCTTGTTACCAAGTCTGAAGAGGCGGGAAATTGCGAGGAAGGTTTGGATGAGGACTTACAGGAGGTAGAAATAGAGGCTGACGAGCAGAAGGAACAGAGTACGGAGGATGAGGATGATTGGGAGATTGCTAAAGGACAAAATGGTAGAAGGGAAGAAGTTCAACCAGAGGAAGAAGAGGAGGATGAAGATGATGAGGAGACTTCCAAAAGCTTGGAAGATGATGTATTTTCTGGAGGATGGATTACTAAGGCAAATATTACAAGTGTTATGGGAGGCCTGTCTTCGGGATCTCAGAGCCACTTTGTGGTAGCATGTATGACTACTGACTATTCTATGCAAAATGTACTACTCCAGATAGGTTTGAATCTCGTGGAGATACATGGACTATCTGTCAAAACTATTAAGAGGTGGGGACTTCTTTGTTGTGGATGTTATACTTATGAAAGAGATACAAGTCGAAAGTTTTGTGGAAAGTGTGGAAATGCTACTTTAGACAGAGTTCCAATTAAAGTCTCTTCTGATGGAACAGTTGAATTAGATTGTTATAGAAAGAAGGTAAATTTAAGAGGTACTATTTACTCTATCCCTAAGCCAAAAAGAGGTGTCAGAAACCAAGAGATCATCTTAGCAGAGGATCAGCTGATGATGGGAGGGAGGCAAAGGTTACTTAACCACCAAAGAAAGAAGTGGGAGAAAGCTTGCAAAGAAAGGGATCCTTTTTCAAACAGCGGGGCTGACCTCGAAAGCAACTGGGGAAAACAGTTTGGCAGCTTTAGGTACCCTGAAATTAAAATTGGAATGGGAAGAGGAAACCCAAATTCCAATAGTTGGCAGAAGAAACATAGTAATAAGAAAAAATGAAAGTTATCCATCTTTTTTGGACTTAATATACCGACCGCTATGCTTTTCATTGTTATTACTGGAATTTAAGGCTTAGGGCGTCTAAGATACACTCAAATTTGATTTGAAGCTGATTAGAGAGTTAACAAAGATGACATTGAAATTAGACATTTAAGACAATTTCTCTTGCTTGAAGTTAGCTAGTTATCCAATCAGTGGATTAACTTAATAAACTTTTCCCTTTCTTACAATTTCTACTTCTTTTGAGGAAGCATATATCTAATATAAAGAAGAAATGGAGCGTAAATTGCAATTACTTGTAATCATAATCAAGCAAAAATCATCTAAAACAAATATTAGTATTTTTTCCAACCCAAACTCAAGGCCTCCAGACCAACAATTCATCCTTATTTCCAACATGCATGCATGAATTAACCCGCCAAAACTCTAACCAACTTGTAAATTTTTCAATTTTGCATGCAACCGGTTTTGCCACGTATATTAATAATTTATTAAAGTTAACCCCTCACCCCATAATGGCCTACCGCCTATTACGCCATTAATTCATTTTTCAACTTTTAATGCATATTTAGACAATTGGAGCATTTTGGCGCCAAAACAAAAAGTAAATACGATGTTAATGAATTAAAGATGGACGCGTCTAGGATAAAGACGAGAATAGGTAAAAGTTGAACAGGAATTTCGTAAAAAAGAATTTTGGGACTGAATTTTTGTGAGAGTTGATTAAATAAGTATCGTTTCGAAGTTAAGATAGAGAAATTGCTTGAAAATAATTAAATGACTACAGAGCCAGAAGTAACAGCACAAGTCCTTTCAAAGAAGGCGTTGAAAAGGCAAGAAAAGCAAGCACTCAAAGAAGCTAAAAAGGCGGAAGCAAAGAATAATCAACAACATCAGCAATCAGTTCATTGGAGTTCAGTTGTTGTACATTCAACTGAGACAACTCCATATGGAGTCATTCCATTCAATTGTAAAATTGAGAGTAGAACTTTTTCAAAAATTAAAGAGTTGAATTCTAACCAGAGAGGTGAGAAAGTTTGGTTAAGAGGTAGGATTACAGAATCAAGATGTAAGGGATCCTTGGGATTTGTATTGCTCAGACAAACTTTTTATAGACTACAATTAGTAGTTGATGCTAATAACTGTAGCTCTAAGGAGATGATTAAATGGCTTGGATGCCTTCCAATCGAGAGTATGATTGATGTATATGGCACCATAGTAGTTCCAGAAACTCCAGTAGTTTCATCAACTCAAGATATAGAAGTCTTGGTTGAAAAGGTTTACTGTGTCTCCTCAGCTTGCAGTGAATTACCCTTCCAATTAAAAGATGCTAATAGAGTTGAAACTGAGGATGAGGATTCTACAATTATTAAAGTTTTACAAGACGTAAGACTAGACAACAGAGTATTGGACTTAAGAACTTATTTGAGCCAGGCAATCTTCAGAATCCAGTCGGAAGTGTGCAGATTACTTAGAGAATTCCTGATAGAGAAAGAATTCATTGAGATTCATACTCCTAAACTTTTACCAGGGGCTTCTGAGAGTGGCGCCACAGTGTTTAAAGTAGACTACTTCTCAAACACAGCTTGTTTGGCCCAGTCACCTCAGCTCCATAAACAAATGTCAATCTGTGGAGATTTGGAAAGAGTTTTTGAAATTGGGCCTGTTTTCAGAGCAGAAAACTCGAATACTCACAGGCATTTATGTGAATTTGTTGGAGTTGATATTGAGATGAACATCGAGAATTCTTACTATGAGTTGGTTGATCTTTTCGACGCCATGTTTAGACATATATTCCATGGAGTCAATACTCGTTGCAAGAATGAATTACTTGTTATTTCGGAATATAACCCATTCACTCCTTTCGTCGTTTCGGAAAAGACTCCACGTCTTACTTTTGAAGAAGGATGTAATCTTCTTAGAGAGGCAGGCGTTGATATTCCGGAGGATTTATCTGATTTTGATATTTCCACAGAACAGGAAAGATTACTCGGTAAGTTTCATAATAATATATTTTCTAACAAGATTGAGAAAAGTAAAAGGTAAAGAAGGACTACACAATCTATAACATTATTGGACTTGTGACTCAAAATTCTCAGTTCTCTCTTATTCCCTTTACTTGTATCATCTTACTGTGATGGGATTTCAATTTACTGGTTGATAACATCATATATCCTATTGAAAATGTTCATTTCTAAATTGACCTACATCATTCATTACTTTCTTTTATTTAGGTTCTATCGTTAAAGAAAAGTACAACTCTGATTTCTACATGATGCTTAAATATCCACTAAAAGTAAGACCTTTCTACACAATGCCTGATTTTGATGAACCAGAGGTAAGTCAAATTTTTTCGCCTTCCAAAAATATAGAGAACTTAAAAGGATACAATGAGGAAGAGGAGGAGAAGAAGAAGAAACAGGGAGATTTAGGAATTTTAAAGGAAGATTTAAGATTTGCCTTTTTATTGAGGGATGATGATTATTCATTCACCCATAGCCTGTAAGTTCAAACATGTGTCTACATTATCTTTTTGTAGATACACACGTTTGAGACTTTGATGACAACCTTTCATGCATCACCAACTGACCTCAATATGGCTCTTCTCCAAATTCCTATACTTTCTCCCTCTTTTCCCTCTAATTTCCTATATAGCTGTCTATATTTCTTCGGGAGGCGTTCCCGCCTGACATGCAAATAATTCCCGCCAACTCCCCACATTTTAGAAATGGTCCAATTCATTCGACTTCTTTATGAGAGGAGAAGAAATATTAAGTGGAGCGCAGAGAGTGCACGATTACGATTTATTAGTAAAGAGATGCCAAGAATGTGGTGTTTCAGAAAATTCACTTAGAGACTACTTGAACTCATTCAAGCTCGGCGCTCCTCCTCATGGCGGATGTGGCATTGGGCTCGAAAGAGTCATTATGCTCTTTTTGAATCTTGGAAACATCAGAAAATCTTCAATGTTCCCTCGTGATCCCAAGAGGCTCAGTCCTTAAAAAGCCTTTTATATCATTTAATTCGAATTATTGTTATGCCAGATTTTGCGCAAATCTTGCATACTTGTTGTTTAGTACATATATATTATTAGATTAAACATCTATTTAAGACTATATTAAAACATTAATGAGTTCTATATAATACAATATATTATTGTCACCCTAAGAGTTTTCTAAATAACTAGGCCAAATTTCTCCTTTGGCACTTTTATCACTTAATGTCTTCCACTCCTTTATATTTACAACGTAAAAATATTCACCTCTAACTTTATAATTTTATTCTCTCTTATTGTATGCAGAGACACAGACGCGGCTGGCCCGCCTGACACGAAGTTAATAGAAATGTAATAAATATAAAAAAAAGAGGTAAAAAGGTACCCGGACATAATAATATTAAATAGAGATGAAGCAAAATTAAATAGTAAAATCAAATGGCCAAATAAGAGGCAAGAAAAGGTTAAATTAAATATATTACAAAAGGGGGTATAAAGAGGTAAAATAGAGAAAAAACGTTTGTATAGACTAGACTATAATATGATCACAGGTACCTGCGGGGAATTAAAATAATTAAGTGACTATAAAAGGTTTATGACTCTTATGTACAAGAAAGGAGAAAAATTCGCTTTAAGAAAGAAATTGACAAGAGGAAGAGGAATTTGGTAGAGTTGAATTTCCAAGTGATATTTTAACTTAATTGGGAGTTTAATTGAAATAGGGAGTTAATAAAAAGAAAGATAGAGAAGTAGAGAAAAGAGGAAAGAAAAAAGAAAAAAGAAATCATTAATTAAGGAAATTAGAATTTAAGGTGAAAAGGAAGGTAAAAAACTTTATAAGTTGAATAGTAAATAATATGGAAGAAGGATATGATTGGGACCAAATTAGCAGCTTCCAAATAGTTGATGGAATGAACATTTCAAGTTCGTCGTTATTGGATGATGAGTTATTGATAACGTCGCCAGATTCGACAAATAGTGGTAATAGCGTTTCACTGGACCAGAGAGAATTCTCCAGACAAATTTGTTCGCCACTTTCACAGTTTTTGGTTGGTTCTGATGGCTCCAATTTAAAAAATGGAGATCAAAAACATTTTTCACAACAACAGCAGCATACTAATGGTACTGTTAATAGTAGTGGAGGTAGCTTTAGCTTAAATAACAACCATTCTTCAGTTGTTGGTGAATCTCAGCATTATGGAATACAGAATGGGCTAACAGGCTCTGTAACTAACATTAGAGATAGCTCAATATACAATACTGGAGGATACCAATTCAACGATACTGAAAAGATCTCCACAACTGAAAAGGAATTTACTAAACGTAAGCGTCCATATAACAACAATAGTAATAATAGTAACAACAATATTAATGTTGGTAATAATTCATCCAATAGAATGAGTAACTGTACTCAAAATAGTTTATCTGGAATAGGTAGATCTGTTATGGGTATTAATGGTATAGGAGCAGGAGTTACAAACAACTCCTTGACGAAAACTCCTAATAAGACTCGTACTAGAAAAGTGCGAGAAACTTCGGATGACTTTGGAAATTCTTCAAGCGGTCCATCTGTTCATTCAAAATCTGGTTACTCTACCAATACATCAGTAGGAGAAGGTTGCTCCTTTGGCTCGTCTTCAAACATTACTGAAGACCTTAATTCTGTTAAGTATTATGAAGGATTTAAATTACCTCTTGGAGATCTTGGTCGAAAGATGCTTCTTAAGAAGTTACGTGAAATACATACTCAAAACCCGACGAAAATGGAGAAAGCCCTTACTGATCATGGACTTTCTTATACAAGAATTAGATTTGCAAGTGTCCAACAACTTTTCAAAATCTCCTATGTATGCGATGTATTTGACTATGCTCTGAGTATACACTGTGAATTTGGAAGACCAAGACATAGAGATTCTTCAAAAAGCGTCCAGCTTTCATCAGTGAATTCAAATTCAAACATAATATCGCAACAATCACATTCAAACATCTCATCCAGAAGAGTATTAGATTCTCAACAACATAATGGACTCAATGGAGGAGCTGCAGTACAAGGAGCTATTTCTGATAAATTTGAATCACATTCTACCATCGGAAGTACAAGCGGAGGAGTTATTCCAAGAGGACAAGGGCTCTTGGATGATTCTTCAAAAGTTTTAGGAAAGCTTGAGACTGATTTAGATACTTACACACCAGAAACATCCCCATGTAGTCATCGATCATATTCCTCTAATAAAAGTCTTTATTCAAAAGATTCAAGTTTGATTTCTAATACACCATTAAACAAGATTGAGCATGACATTACTTCACCAATTTCAATATTCTCCACTACAAGTGGCTCTCCAGCCTCACAAAGAAAAAGAAGAGGATCTGCAAAATCAAGCTATAATTTTTCACCTCCCCCTATTCCCGTTACAAACTCTCCATTACAATCAGGAGACCCAAAAGAATTGTCTTCTTTGAATCCAGAGCTTTCCAGTTTTATGAACAACCAGAACTTAATTAATTATGGCTTAATTCAAGGTAATGCGCCCAATAGTAATATGAACGGAAATTCATCGGCTTCAGGATTTGGTACACAGAATGATGTTTGTACCAGCCATTTTCCTGATCATCAACAACTTCATAATAATAATATTGGCCACTATAACAATGTAAATAACCACATCCAAACTGGAGGCCGAGCTCCCCATCATCCTTCTCCTTCATATCATAAGAAACACGAAGAGCATGAGCCTTTGGATTCTATGATTTCCATGAATAATGGTTCAGATAATCTTCTGCATAAGCCAGCAAAAAGACAGAAGATTAGGTCCAAAAAGAAGAATACTTTGGCAGATATTAGAAGTGAGCCTCCAACACAGACAACTTATTCTTATTCCAGCTCAACTCAGCCTGGCATAAATAATGGTTCAAGTATATTCATTTGTGGAGATATTGATGAGATTTACTGTACCTCTACTCTTAACACTGAAGTTACCCCCTTTTACCAACCAGAGTCTGAGATTGCTCATCTTGGTGACTTTGAGACATCTCATAATAATCATAATTATCATAACCATCACCAAGATTCAATCCATTTCATTTCTTCATCTGAATCGCATGACCAAAACATTCCAATTTGTTCAGCTTTTGGATCACCCTTTGATTCTTCTTTAATTATCAGCTCTTCTCTGGACACAGAAAGTTCCCAAACTTCTGGAATTATCACATGTGATAGCCCAACATCATTTTATATGTATTCTCAACCAAATATCTCTTCCAATTATGATGAATATATGGATTCTTCTTGTCTCAATGGATTCCTTACTCAGGGCTTAAATTCTATAGAAATGTTTAATTCGAGCGAACTTGAAATGGACAACTTTGACATCGGATGTCCTTTGATTTCAATTTAACAAAGTTCATTGAGTCCATAACCGTCTGTCATTTTGACAGGTATTAATTATTACTGCAATAATTCTTTTTTGGTAATAATGATATAACCTTTTATATTCAATTGAATCTTAATTACAAATACCTCATCCTCATTCATATCAAATTAATAGTTTTTAAGCTTTTGATATAAAATAATTAATTTTCATATTTCTATACTCATAAGTACTTCATCCCAAATTACTATTGAAAAATATTATGTTTTCTGAACATTCAAATATTTGAGCCATATAAGCACTAGTTCGCTTCTATTTGCTTGCAATCTATTTCCATTGAGAGGAAACTTGAAGCCTTGACGTTTTGGTCTCCACACTCATTTAATGATTTTGTTGCTTTGGAAGAGTTAATTAATCCTCTTCGAGGGTGAACTAATTGCAAAATTTTCCTTTTTAAGTCTGCATAAGAAAAAACAAAAGCCAACACATTTTTTTGCTATTTTTTATTTTTCTCTTTTTTTTCATTTTTATATGTAAAATATTTCATTTGTACGAATATTAATCATTCCCCGTTTTTTATTCAAGATTATTGCTTTATAATATTTTATTTCAAAGTTTTAACGCAAAGGGGGATACATTCCAAAGATTAAATTGTCAATACATTTTAATTTATGCTTTAAATCAACATAGTGGAACCAAAACTATGCTCGATTTAAAGAAGCTGAATTCCAGATATTTGAAGATACTGATTTCAGCAATTCTGATTATTGGTCCTTGTGTTTTGTATTTCATTTCAACATCAAAATGGCTTTTTGTGCAACGAAATTACTTGTTAATTACGTTGAGTTATGTACTCTTCATATTTATGACAGTTTCCATGGTATTGACATTTCTGAAAGACCCCGGAGTAATAAAACCATACTCTAAGCTTAATAATCCACCCTGCTCCATAGATTTACATATTAATGCACAGATTGTCAAAGTCAAGTTTTGTTCCAATTGCAAAATCATTAGACCTCCGAGAAGTGTTCACTGTAATATATGCAACCACTGCATAGACAGGTTTGATCATCATTGTCCCTGGATAGGAACATGTATTGGAGCAGGAAACCACAAGTTATTTATGTTATTCATCTCAACCCTGTTTTTACTTGAATTAGCCATGCTTTTGGGATCATGCAAAATGGTTAACCATTTTACTTACGAAGCATCGCATATACTAAATCTGGGAAATTCTACCAAAATATTTGTCCACACAATGAATCACTCTGCTGGAGCTGCTGTAGTCATTGGGTTTGCTTGTTTTACCATCCTATTTTCGTTTTCTCTCCTTATATTCCACTTGTATATTGGCGCCATGAACAAAACTACTTATGAAGAAATAAAACAACTTTATAGTGAGACTTCAAATCCATGGTATTCTGGAATCTCAAGGAATATTATTGAGTTGTTTCTAAGCCCATCACCAAAATTGAATTATTAGCATGATTATTGTCAGCATCTTAAATTATACTCGTTCAATTAATTGTCAAATCAGCGCCAGACTCGTCCATTTTAAGCTGTTAACAAATACTATAGTACAAAAACAACGTATTAAATCTTTTTTTTAATTAATATTTTATTCAAGATTGAAAATATTACTAATTCGCCACTATAAATCATTGCTAACCTTATTATGGAAACTTCTTATGATGAAGGAACTGGAGGGAAAAATTCTTTCAAACTAAATCTTGCAAACCGAGTTTCTGAAAAACTCGCAAAGACTGGACTCTGGCAAAACATTAATGTAAAATGGTCAAATACTGTTCAGGCATATGTTGTTACTGCTGTTCAAATCTTATTTTGCTCCGAACAATATCTCAAACTTTCTACCTTTATTCCACTCAGTGATTTAGACCATATTTATTCTTCCTTTTTTGAAAACTTGGAACAGGACTCAAAGACCATCCTACCTTATATCAACTCCAAAATTAATCATCAGTATGTCCTTGCTATTGTCAGTAATGATGATGAGCTTATCCTCCAATCAGTTAACTTTGATTTAAAGAAAATTGATTAATTCCAATTTTATTCAATCGCTTCAAAACTTATCATCTTTTGCAATTTTTTTAATCTAAACACCCATATAATATTATTCTTCCACATGCAAAACATACTTGCATTGCCGGTACTAAAATTATTCATTAACATTTTCATCCACATGAAAATAATTGTTGCATGCATTATTAATAAATAATAAATACACGTAATGGCAGTTAAAATATATTTTAAAAAAAAATAAATTAAAAGATGAAGATATATATATATAATTTAATTAAAAATCTATAGCAAGACTAGTGATAGTTTAAGCTTATGTTTAATTACTTCTTATTTGCTAATTTTAGAATTGCCTCTTCATTCTTTAGCTCTAAATCTCTTGTGATATACTCGAAGTCCCGTTTAATATCAAAATTATAATCCCTTTCCAGTGGTATCTAGTGAAAAGCAATGATTCGAAATAAAAAGTTAAAAAAAATAATAAAATCACCAAGATTCATTTCTTAATTAACTTACCATGTCATTTAGCTCGCAATCGATCTTCTCCTCCTGAATTTTCGACATCACCTTCTGAAACTTGGTCGAAGATTCCTCAGAAACTAAGAAACATTTACTTCTAGGCTTATAATTTTTAAAAACCAAGTTTTCTTCTTTCATCTCCTAATTTAATTTTCCCAACCCGAAAATTCTGAAAATAGGGGATGGCGCCAAACACAACTAAGGTCTAAATATACATTTTTTTTAATCATAGTCAAAGTAAAATAAAGATAAGAATATACTCGGTTTTAATTTCTCATCACAAAAATCAAGGAGGAACTGGAGTTCACTCCATATTTCATTTGATTAATGTCTGAAATACACTTCCAACGTATAGGATCCAAACATCTCCTTTCCCCTCCATCTCTAGTCCTTACATATAATGGGAACAAATGTTTGATTAATGTTGGTGAGAATGTACAGAGATACTGTTTTGAGCACAAAATTAGGCTTTCCAGATTGAGAAATATTCTTCTGACTAACATCTCCGTTGAAACTATTGGAGGTCTTCCAGGTCTTCTTCTTACTTTAATAGGAGTTGGAGTTCAAAAGCTCAGAATTGTGGGGCCAGAGCCAATAACTCAATACCTACTTATGTTTGGATACATAATTAGAACCCAGAAAAGATACGAACATTCTATGAACACTGTTTTGTCCATTAACTCACAGGAATTCTTAGATAACTTTGATGGGGTAAAATCCGATCTAGAAATTGAGGTTGTACAGTTAATGCCATCATCTTCTTCTGAGCCTTTCAAGCTGGAATTAGATCACGAACTTTTTCTTGAATGCTATCTAAATCATTCTTTTTCTGTATCTCAAACTTGTGTGGACTTTGAAGGCAATAAAAGACCAAACTCTAAAAAAAGATGTACTGAAAACTCCTCATCTTGTTTATCAAATCCATCTATATTGTACATATTTGAGTTTCCAGAAAAGAGAGGAAAGTTTGACGTAATTAAAGCTAAAGAGCTGGGTATTCCTCCAGGTCCTCTATACTCTAAACTAAAAAATGGAGAAAGTGTCCAAATTTCTGATTCAAGAATTATCCAGCCTAATGATGTTTGTTCTCCTCCCATCAAATTACCCTGGTCAATTATTTTCCATGCCCTGCATCCAACTGATTTTGATTACTTCTACTTTAGAATTTCTCAGATTCTAATCTCAAAAGGATTTGATTTCACAGAAGGCACTCTTGATTCAAATAATTGCTCAGATGGTCATGAGTCTTTTTCAAATTTTTATATATTCCAGTTCCAAGCTTACTTTGACTCCCTTTTAGACTCTAATCCAAACTCTTTAAAGCTTGATTCTTGCTTTATCCAAAATAAGCACTACCTATCCAAGGGAATTATTAAGGTTGAAAGGTTAAACGAAAGACTAAGTTCACTCAGGGAGCAAGAAATAAACCCTTTTATGACTTCTCACTTTCTTCAGGAATTTCTAAATCATATTTCTCCCAGTCTATTTCCATTATCGTCAGCTAAAGTTGATGAACTTTCTTGGAACCAACAGTTCTTCATATCATCAAATCAAAAATCTCTTCAAAACACCGTCTCTATTGCAAATATACACAAAAAAAGAACCAAGTTTGCTCCTATATCACAAGAATCCGAGGATCAAATCTTATTCCTAAAACAAGAATTTCAAGATATTTTCTCCAATTCTATAGAAAAATATCCAAAACTACTTTTTCCTCTTTTATATGTTCTTGGAACAGGATCTGCAATTCCCTCGCCATACAGAAACGTCTCTGGATGCCTTTTACGCTTAGACGATAATACGAGCATGATGCTGGACTGTGGGGAGGGGTCCATGTCCCAGCTTTTCACCCTTTGCAAGTTTGATTTTGACTTATTTTCAAAAATTATTGCTTCAATTAAGATTGTTTTCATTTCCCATCCACATGAGGACCATTTCTTGGGTATCCTCAATCTCCTTAAGCTAAAAAACTCTGTCAACATTCAACAAAAAGTTGAAAATGTCTCAGAATCAACCCAAAATGACAATTTCTGCCATATAAAATATCACCAAAACCTCCAACAAGTCGAGGAGATTTGTTTTAATAGTAAAATTAAAAACAGGGATTTCAAGAACTTGGTAATTATTGGACCAAGAAAGGTAGAGAAGTTATACAATCTATTCCAAGAGAAAATTACACAAGACAAAGGAAATAAGATTAAGAATTGTGAAATTTCTTTTATAGCTATAGAAAAAAGAATAAATGGAAATTCTGGAAATATATCAGATCAAAGCCAACTACTAATAGATGACTTTTTCTTAAAGCTTGAGCAATTCCCAGTTAAGCACATAAAATCTTCTTATGGAACAAAAGTAACAATTAGACTCGAAAATAAGGTGGAAAAAGGGCAAGATTGTTCATTATTCAAGATCGTGTTTTCAGGAGATACTGCCACTCCATGTAAATCTTTGGAAGATGCATCAAAAGACTGTGATATCTTAATACACGAGGCAACATTTGAGGATAGTTTGTCCAAAGACGCTCAAGAAAAGAATCATTCAACAATTTCTGGAGCAATAAGAACAGCCTATAACAGTTTAACAAAGTTCCTTTTGCTTACTCACTTTAGTCAAAGGTACTTTAGTATGCCAAAAGTTGAAATGAAGAACGAGCACTTGAACAAATACTTTCTAAATAATACGCTTTGTATGATGGATTTGATGATCATTCCTTTGCAAAGAGTGGGAAAGTTGATAGAAAGATTCCATGATTTGAATGACTTAATTAGGGATTATTTGCCACAAGTTTAAACAAACCAAGATACAATCTTTATTCTTCTTTGAATCATCGCTTTCAACGATCATACAATCCCAGATATCATAATCTTCAATGATAATTCTTCGGATAACTCCACTATGTATTTTTTCTCCAAGATTGTAACTAACCTTAAAGCTGCTTTTTTCTGTAATTTCTTTGATTGATGATTTAACAAGATCCTCTTTAATGATATAAAAGGGAGTAGTTGGCCTGAAATTAAAGATTTCGAAACTCCTTCTTTGCAAATGGCTTAATCTTCCAACAGGAAGTGCGTTGTTTTGAGCACTTAAACTTATTGGTAGAATAAGTGATATATATCTAGTCTCATTTTGAGATTCTTGATCGTAACTTAAGTTCTTTTTAATAAATGTCTCACGGGACTCAGCAATAGTAAAAGTAGAATCTGCAATCATAGCATCTCTGTATGAATTTGAAAGATTGTTATTCTTGATTCTATTAGAAGTTCTTTTCCTTGAAAAGTGTTCAATGTTGAGATGTTGAATGTTTTCAAAGCTTTCCTTTAAGTTGTCTACTAATTCAACAAGTTCATCTGTGCAAGATGAGTTTTTGCGAGGAGTAACTTGGCAATTAATTAGAATGAAAGGGTAAACAGTGGCTTCATTATCTTCTTGAGTGTTGTTCGAATCTAAATCAGCTGGTTGGTTAAGATTTGCTAGATTTCCTACATTATAGCATATATTTATGACTTTGATTTTCTCAATATTTGCCATATGAGGAGGTATTTCGGTGAACTGCTCAATTAATCTGAGCATTGCACCATTTGCTTTCCTGTTCTTGGTCAAAATTGAATTCATCCAACAAAGGTTGACCAGGAAATGTCCAGATTTGAAATAATAGAATTGATCCATCTGATTTGGAATTTGTTTATCAAGGTATTCCAGCTGTTTTTCATAGCTCTTTCCAATAATTGACATGAACTCTTCTTTACTATAGATAAAACCACTACTAGAGGTCAGAATTGAGTCCTGGTTTAAGCCTGATAATCCGTAGCTCGTACTTCCTCCTGTGGAGATAGTAATCAAATCGCTAGGAGCAATACTTTGCATCCATATTTTCAAGTAGGCTCCAATTACTGAGATTCTTTTATTGAAGGAAGATTCAATAATATCTCCTAAATGAATTTGAGTTTCTCCTTCAGGAGGATTAATACCACCCAAAGCCTCTAACTCCCGTATCCATAAAGAATGTTTCTGAGATGCTTGTTTATCTAATTGAATACCAAAGGCTTCAAGAGAATCCATTGTAGTCTCGCATACTTTCTTGATCAAAATAGTTATTTGCTTGAAAGTTTCTTGGGATGAATAGTAAGTAACATCCACTCCCTTGATAAATTGATCAAAAATCTGAGTGGATAGAGTGGAGATTTTGTCTAAGATCGAAAAGTGAGTTTGACTGTCATTAATGGTGCAAACAACCATGGGAAATGTGACTTTAAGATAAATAGTTGAGATTTCCTTTATTATGTTTAAGACAGAAAAATAAAAGAATTGTTTTTCCTGATCTATTCTGATTAACGACATGTTGAAAGGAATAAAAACTGGCTTATTATTTCCAATGCATTCCTGTACATATTTGGAAGAATTGAATGCTTCATGTTCGAACTCTTTTCCATTGAATGTACTCTTTAATTTAAGTTTGAGTTGGAACTCACAAAAGTGATCTTCACAAAGAGAATTAATCAAGCTTTCTATTTCTTTCTTCTTACTCAGAAACTTATAATTGGGCTCAGTAGATTTAAGCACAGGCTTTGATGAGTTTGATCCCAAGGTTGAATTTAATCTCAAAAAATTTTGAATCTCAGCAACTTCAGGAGTAGAAATCAAATTATAAGGAGAATTTCCTTCAGCTGATAAAGTACATAGGGGATTGTTACACGGAGTGGAATGAGAAATATACTTATTATTAAGAGTTTCCATACAGCTTGAAACAATAAGAACGGACTTATATAATGTATTTTGAGTATTTATATTATTAAACAAAAAATACTTGTTAGAGAATCGGTCCACCCCTATTAAGTTATCGTTCCTCCCAATATTCATCTTCTTCTTTTGACTGTTATATACATTATCAATGAATTCTTTCCCTAACTTTCCATTTCCAAGAGTGTCAACAGACCAATTCAGAATTTCAAAGAACGATTCATTATTTAAAGTGCAGAAGGAGTTGTTTTTGTCTTGTTTTTTTAACTGAACCGGTGATTTTTGATTTGGTGTAACATCACCTGATTCTATTTTTGTTTCCCCTGCCATTATTAATTGTTCCCCACTATTATAATCATCAAAAGCGCTTTCATCCAAATAGTCGCCAAGTTCATTCATGCTAGATTCGTTCATTTTCGCAAGGACCATATCTAAAATTACAGGCCAAGACACGCAATCAACAGATGATTTTGTGACACTTAATGTATCCAAAAGCTTTAGCTTAGCTTCAAAATTCTTCGAATCGTAATCTGAATCAGACTGTTCTGATTCATTCCTAAATGAAGAGTAACTTCTCTTAATACTTGGATTTGATTTTCCTATTTGGTTGGAATCTTCTGAATTATTTTTCTTGGAGTTAAAAATTATCTCAGAAATGGCATTAACAAGACACTTTATTGTCGAAAATAATGTGTTTTGAGGAAAAACTTGAATAATTTTAATCAAACTACAAAGTCCTTCTTGACTAATAAAACCAGAAACTCTTTCTTCTCTTAATTTACTAACAACTTTGTTAAATTCCAAATATACTTGATTTAAAATTTCCTGTGAAATGCATTTAGACTTGTCTAAAGTAAAACTTTTTGAATGGAATGATTGAATACTAAGTAGTGAGCTTGAATGAATAGGTAATTCCAAGAAATCCCCAAATGAGTGACAAAAATCTGAAATTTTGAGTATTTTCTGGCAAGTTTCAAAGCTATCGGTGAAATCCTTGAACTTGATTAAAGCAAATTTAAGCGAATCTTCACCCTTGTTAACAGAACTTCGTCTTCTTTTTTGATTGGTAGCAGTTGCAATACAAGCTACTGAACTTGTTTGTAACTTATTATTAGTAAAAATCTTTTCTGAAAGTTCATTGTTTTGCAACAAACTTTTAATATTTGAGCTTATATAGCTTTCATCCAAAGTAGGATCCTCGCTTAAGATCATTTTTGTGATTTTGTTTTTCATTGACGTAATTATTTGAAGCCCTAAAGTTTTGGATAAATTGTACTTCTTCGAGTAAGTCTGCAAATAAAACTCAATAAAAGGAAACATCAACAAAACATCTTTCTCAGATAATCCAGCAACAAATACAGGCTCTCCCCATGCAGTTGTAGACTGGTCACCTACAGAGTTTGTATCCTTGTTAGTTTTCTTAGTTGGACTTGAAGTTTCACTAGTTGGTTCTAGGTTCATTTCTGGAATCTGTTCGGACGTCTGTTCCTCAGTTTGCTGCTTATTAACTGGTTTAGAAGTTGACTTATCAACCACTTTTCCAGTAACCTGATCAAGAAAAGTTTTGTATCCTATCCTATTTGAGTTTGGAGAAAGTAAAGTTTTAATAAGTCTTGAAATAACTTCAAATTTGATTTTTGCAGATGAAAACAATTTAGTGTATTTGTTCGCTGGCCAACATAACCTATAACAAGTTTTTGAGCTTCCATTTCCAGACATACTATTGACCCAAATGTATGGGGAATCAAACAAATTACCACCAAATTCAATAGTCCAAGAATGTATTTTACAAGTGATCTGGAAAGTTTTTAATTCCCCCTGCTTTAAAATTGACTTTGGCATTTCTTTAATCTTTTTTGGCTTGTAACTTCCACCACCTTTTTGACGGATTCTCTGTAACTTTCTAAAGTTATCCTTAAGAATATTTGTCTTCTCTTTCTCATAATTTAAAATGTATTCATAAGGGATTAAGGTACCAACAAGAGTTAGTTCTTCACAACTCTGTTCATCTCCTGGTTTATCTGTGGTTCCCCCATTACTCGTATCACCATTCAATTCAGAGTCTGGTAATTTTACAAAAGAATCAAGGGTTCCTTCCTCGTTCATAAAATAAATACTTTCAAATTTGTTTGGTAAACAGTCCAAGGGCATCATCCTAGAAAGTTTGTTATTGTATATTGAAAACTCTGCAATGTATCTATAAGTTATGCCGTAATCTCCGCTCAATGTTACCTCTTCTGGAATATCATCTTCAGATGTTAACCCGTGTCTAATTTTAAAGGCCCCTCCCTCGCTTGCATTACTTGACAAACTTGAACGCTTCTTCTTGTTGGAAATCTTACTACTACTGCTGCTACTGCTATTCTCATTGAAATTAGAATTTAAGCATATCATGTTTACATCTTCCGTATAGTTGTTATTTTCATAATAGTTCTGACTATTGTATAAGTTGCCCGAACTAATTATTTCATTGAAGTTGTTCTCACTTTCTTGAGGGAAAACATAATCAGGAATTGCATCTTCTTCCATTCTGTACTGGTTATCTTCTTCATTGTAAATAGAATCAGAAAGCTTCATAGAAATCTCAAATGAGTCCATTGTACTGCCACAATCAATATTTGAAGACATTTCCCCCCATCAACCTTTTAACTTCTATTGATATTTACAAATAAATGTATATATAAATCAACTTTCAGGTTCTCCAAAGGCTATAATACTTTAACGCTAAAATACTTTGTACTTTGCTTCCTATATACTTTTTTCTAAGAACCCCAAAATATATATACATTTATAAATGTATATTTAACGTTTAATTAAAACAATACTTCAAGTCCATCTATACCAACAATCTGGAGGAGTGGCAAGATTCAACACGAAGTTTCAATTGTGAAGAATCAACTGAGTCTGGGTTTTTTACTCCTTGTTTTTCTAGGTTCTCAAAATACTTTAATTCATACACCTTTGACTTTTTTGCCAAGTAACCTGTTCTCCTCCCACGGCGCTTACATGACTAGACAAGCTTAAATAGTAAGTAATAATTCAAAATTAACTTAATATTATTCTCTTTTTTTTTAAAAAAAAAAGATATTTGTACCTCCATTCGAAAACTCATTTTTTAAAAAATTTCGTACCTATATTTCACAACTACTTTAATTACACTACGTGGGACTTGCTACATGCATGCAAACACGTGTTAAATTTTTAACAATATTACGAGCATTAATGTGGACAAACAACGGTAGAGTAAAAAAATAGCATTTCAAGTTTAAACAAAATTATTATTCTCTTGTGGAACCCAATTAATTTCAGGGCGTTGAGTTTTTCTTAAGAATTCATTGCATTTGTTGAAATGTCCACACCCTAAATTAATTTTTTGACCAAAGTAAATATTTGAAAATATGTCATAAATTAGTCTTTTGATTACTTTTGTTATATTATAGAAGAAAACTCACCCATAAACTTCTTCTGTGAAAGTGGGGAGGGATGAGCTGACTCTAATACTAAGTGTTTTTTTCTGCAAACATTCGTGGCCTTAGCTTGTGCAGACCTCCCCCAAAGCATAAATACTATAGGTCTTTCCAATTTATTAATTTTCGATATAACTGTGGATGTAAAGATATCCCAACCCTGAACAATAAGAAAAGTTATTAGTAGGTTATCGCATTCAAAGAGTTTGTTTCTTTTCCGTAATTGTAATTGTCAAACTTACATAGTCTTTGTGGGACATTGGTTTCCCTTCTTCTACTGAAAGCAGAGAGTTCAGGAGGAATACTCCTTGCTCAGCCCACGATGACAGGTCGCCATGACCAGGGTTACCTTTGCCTATTTCTTTATAAATATTTCTCAAACTAGGGGGAACTGGGACGCCCTTCGGGACTGAGAAACTAAGTCCCATTGCCTGTCCGGGCTGATGATATGGGTCCTGACCCAAAATTACCACTGAAATCTTGTTTAATGGAGTAGCTTTGAAACAGCTAAACATTTTATCACTTGGTGGGTACACTTTGGCATAATTTCTTCTTTCTTGCACCTTTTTCATACACTTCACAAAATAAGGTTTCTTAAATTCATCTTTGAGAGCCTCAAACCACTCATCTCCAAAGCATTCCCTCAACTCCAATTCGCTCGGATAATACTCTTTACTCTCTTCGTCATTCCTCTTACTTGATTTATTTTCTGTTTCTTCCACGCATACTCTCTTATTCTTCAATCCTGAATCGTTCCTGGAGTCACTCTCGCATTCAATACTGTCCTTATTAATGTTATCTGCACCTCTCTTGTTCAAGTAAGACAGTATTGACGTTTGACTCATAGCTCCCAATACTTTTATTTACATGTAATAAAATATTATTTTGGCGCCAAACTGTCGTTTAATAGAATTTAAGGCATGAAAGGAAACAAATGTATGAGGGGAGGAAATAAAGAAGATGAGAAAAACTAATTAAAAGTTCCTATATAATACTCGGGTCCCTTTTACCTTGGCCTCCTCCAAGCTTGTTTCGGAAAGAAGTTATTGATGGAATATAGGCAAAAGAGAAGGCGAAGGAATATGACATGTTAGCCCAATGTGAAAGGAGAAAGATAAAATAACTTATTCCATGTCAATATTTTCAAATTGAGTTAACACCTCGTTGTGAAGACATGCAATTGGCTTTATTTCAAACTTGACAGAAGGAATGTCAAGATGTTTAAGCAACAAATATTGGTACTTATTCAAAGGATTCCCTTCCTTGCATATAACAACTTTTCCCTGATCAAAGCCATGAGGAGTTGGCTTAAGCTGAGGAAATTGCTTTTTCATATAGAATTCTGCATTTCTGTATAAACACTCCAAGTCTGTGTTTGGCTCGACTACACAAGTGATGTCAGAAAATGAACCTTCTCTGCCAAACTCCATTGTAGAACTTTCTTCCAACACTTTATTCAAATCAGCAGGAGCCAAGTCTGTAAAGATAAGGCCTCTTTCCCCGCGGAGGAAAGAAGAGATTTTATGAGCATTTTTTGCAGACTCTGTATCAGAATCTGCACCGAATGCGACCTGAAGAAGTTTGTTCTTCCCAACTAATAGCTTTCCAGGCTCAAGCCTAACTCTAAGCTGTTTTAAAGCAGCATTTCTTTGGTTCTTCAACTTGACAACGTAGATAAACTTGAACTTACCAATGTACTCATGTACGTTTTCGATTATTTCTGACTTATTCTTCCTCTTCTTCTTCAGATCCTTGGTCATAATGACCTTCTTCACTCTCTTTGATTTTACCATCCTGTTCTTACCTGCTTTCTTTTTTCCTCCTTTGTCAAAAAAAATATATTTTTCAAAAATTCAATCAACTCGTGACTATTACCTATATATCTACATACCGGCGCATTGGCGCCAAATTTGTCTACTTTGAAGAAATAAAATCTTGTCTGAAGCATGCGAAAACTAGTCTAAAAAAATTATCAGTAAAAGATGCAATTATTAATTAGGTAGCTTGTTATAGGTTTAGAGCTTTTAATTGACTACTATTGGTCTCTGAATATGTGAAACTAAAAATTAGGGATGTTTAGAAAGAGCGAGTTGATCAGGAGAGACCAAAACTAGCATCTCTTTAAGAAGCTTATGAATCTTTTCTGCAGAGCTTGCCTGAATACTATACATCGAGGTAAGAGAATTTACTAGAGAATTAATAATGTGGAAGTTGCAGAAAATGGCACTATGGACATCGTCTGGAATGCTAGTGCCAACATTGTCATTGCTTCTACAAAGCTCAAACAATGATACTACATAACCCTCGATGATTTTTGGTAAAAATGCCACATTTGAAGAGTTTATTCCACTCTCTGATTTTGGGATAAAGTTCTTGGACTCGATATACTCTTTAGCTGAGCGATAGAAACCTTTTTGAATCAGAACAAATGCATGCACTATCTCATTCAGATACTTAACTTCATCCAACTTAGTTTGAACTGCAAGTCCTTGTTGCAAGTAAGAAGAATCAGTGGAAACCTTGTTTATGATGGTCTGGAGCTTGTCAAAGAAAAGTTGTTGTCTTGTATTGAGCGTTGTAAAAGAATAACAAACTGGAAGCCTCAAGCAGTCCAAAATGGTGTCCAAAACTTCCTCCAAAAGGTTTGCTTCCATGAAAAATAGGATTGAAGTAATATAATGGCCCCTATTTTTAGCCAATCTTGCTATTATACTGTTTATTTCTTCACAAATCTCAGAGTATTCATTTGTGTTCATACTCTCATATGCATCAAACTTAACAAAAGACTTTCCTTGTTCAATATAAGTATGGAAGCTAGCACTATCAGTGTAATCATCTTCTACAATATCATGCAATAGACTAAACTCCACGTAATCCTGCAATATTTTTGTTCTCATTGATTCTGGGAAAAGTCTTGCAAGCTTTGCAACAAAAGGGAAAGGAATATTAAAGTTTTTAATTGATTTTTCAAGCACTTCATAAAGGCTTAAAACTCTTTCATCTGTCTCAATTTGTTCAGAGAATGAAGAGAAGACTCCAAATTGGTCGTTTTCCATTCTTTTCCAAAGAGGAATTAATCCAGCAACTGCTAAGTAAAGAACCCATTGAAGTTGTATGCTTTTTAATTCGTGATGACAAGAATATATCCACCTCATTGCCTCCCCAAAATGCAAAGTGTAGCACATTAGCCTTGCCATATTGAGACTTGTCTGCTCCTTTACCATCTTATCATTCTGGATTAATTCATTGTTGTCTCCTTCTCTAGATGTAGTTCTTTCATACAAATAAGGATTCTGGCTACGACTCAAGTTTAACTTGGTGTTTCCACCAATAACCTCTCCTCTCCTGGACGTATGAGTTAACAAGAAGGGGCTAACCTCTTCTTGGCAATGGAAAGATAAATCCCGACTTGATGATTCTCCTCCATGGGAAAATTGGTCTGCCTGATTTCGGAGTCTATTATACAAAGCATTTAACTCCTTTGCTGATTCATTGTCATCATTAGTCTTAAGGATAATATGAAGTTGGTACCAAATATAGTCTTCCATGTTTGTATTAGGAAGCAGTTTCATCACATTCAAAGATTGAGATGAGACGTTAATTATGCTGAAAATTACCTGATAATAGGTTTGTTCTCTAAAATCTGCATCTTGACTTGGCTTCGAGTAGAACATAGAGTTCAATTCTCTATACTCTCTGCTAGAGTAAAGGTCTCTATTGAAGTCAAATTGGACGCATTGTTTGATCCAATTCTCCTCTCCTTGAGCAATATCATCATTTGCTTGAGAAATCAAGAGTGAGCTACTTGTTGAAAGAAGAATTGCTGCTAAGCACTTACATACCAATGAGAAATGTTGAGGTATATGGGAGAATTTGGATGCCATATCCCATAGTATTTGGCCTGACCCTATTCTAAATGCCCAGTAAGCCAAAAACCAATAGTGGACCTGTTCACATGGGAAATTCATGTTGTAATTGATGTTTCGTTGGTCTGTTGTCTCGCTTATAAACAACTTCCTACAAAAATTTGTAAAGTTCTTTAAGGAAATAAGTACACTGCTCCCTGCTCCTGAACCATATCTATTTCCCAAGAAAATGTTAGAATTATGATACAAAACATTATCAACAGCAGAAACCTCCAAAGCTCTGATAGAATTTGAAATCATCTGACGAGTCGTATAATTGTTTTTTGAAGAGTTTCCCACCAAAAGTGTCAAAAGTCTCCAGAGCAATGAAATCTCCTCCTTATACTCAACAGGAGCCAATTGAGAACCCATTTCTTGAATCAACTGAATACGAGAATTGAAGGAAGAAAGACACATTTTTTGAATTGATACATATTTGTCCGAAGCCAAATCAGAAACAGTAACATTAGGGATAATTTCAGAAAGAACGTAATAGTACTCATTAATAGAGTCTTCGATTCTTCTAGATCCTCTAACTCCTTGTTCTTGAATAGTCTCAAAGTGTGGTTTCCTATGATTAAGCAAAAGTCCAAACTCAGATTTAGTTGATGACTGAGAATTGTCATTACAGTATCCTGACACTATATCCTGTTTTTGGCCATCAAGGATCTTGGACTTTCTTTCATTCCATTCCGTGGAAAATAAATCAAAGACTTCTGAATAATAAATCTGAAAAATGGATGTGGTAGACTCATCTATCAAATATGAAAGGAAATTCGAATAACTTGTTTGAAGATACTTTGGGAGTCCTCCTGATCCTAAATCACTGTAGTTATCTTTATCCTGCCCACAACCTCCTCTATGAGGGTCCCTCTTGAAATTAAAAGCTTCAGCTAAGTATCTCCTTTTGGAGTCATAACTTTCCAGTCTAGAGCTAAGATATTGAATTGAACGCTCTAGAGTCGTAATTCCCAAGTCATTTACTATTCCCTTCCCACTACTTGCTCGTTTTAACACACCAAAATACCCTGGCTCTCTCTGCTTGCTTCCAAGGGAATTCCTTGAAACGTCCAAAAGCTCCTTTATTCCACTCCAAACCACTGGTTTCAATATTGGAACTGTCCTATACGCTCTTTCCAGGGAGGAATTTATGTCCATTGAGAAATTTGACATTTTTTCCCCCTTACACTTTTTTTTCGCTATTTTTCAGTTCCAGCCTTATAAAGCCTATACATGAGTTGGCGCTCAAGTGTGGTAATGGGATTGAGAAATGATAATTAATTAAACAATCGAGGCGAGAAGAAAAAAAAATGAGCCAAAATATAGAAACAACCTTTCCAAGAATCTTCTTGTAAGTTCACTAATTGACAAGCTGCGCCAATTAAGAGCTCTACAAGTCTTCACTCCGGGTCAAACTGCAAGTTCTTGTACAGATACTTTGTTTATTCCAGCTATAAAAGTTTGCTAGTTCACCCTATTTTGTTAACTCGCATGCAAAGCATGCCGGTATTTTACTGACCAAAAAATTGATTTTTTATATTCCAAAACTTTTCAAAGAAAAATGTGTTGGCGCCAAAACAAGTAATGTCTAATAGTCAAGAGATTACTAAAAGAAAAAATCAGGGAGATTTTCCAATTAAAATTGGAGAAAAAATAGGGAGAAAAGTACCAACCTTTAGGAGATCAGACTAAGACACTGAAGGGAATATTTGATAGATTAAGTGACCATCCACTTTTGTTGTAAGTGTTGTAATATATATACATATATATATATGTCTAAGGCAAAACGAGAGAGAGCAATAGTATATGTAGGCCATATTCCATTTGGGTTGTTCGAGCCTCAACTCAAGGAATACTTTTCCCAGTTTGGTAAGATTTTGAGGATTAAGCTGAGTAGGTCTAAGAAGAATGGTCACTCGAGAGGATACGCATTTATTGAGTTTGAATCAATGGAAGTGGCTCAGATTGCAGCCTCAACAATGAATAACTATATCATCTTTAAAAGGAGTCTCAAATGTCATGTACTTCCTAAAGAGAGCATCCACCCATACATTTTCATTAAGTCGAAGAAAAAGCGTTCTTCTGAATCCAAAAGTACCTTATCTGAAGAGGAAAAGCAAGCAAAGATTGAAAAGTCTGTTGTTTCTAAGAAAAAGAAGCTGCTTAAAATAAGTAAAATTCTAGAAAAAAAGAATATAAATTACAAGCTTCCCTCCGTTTAGTCGCGTTTTTTTATATCGTATTCTTTATATAATCTTTTTTTTCCCAATCTATTCTTTCTCCATACTACATTTCTTCTTCTTTTCTTCCCACTCATAATTTCCTTCCTGGTCCTTTACTCATATCTCAGCTCTCACCTTTTTTAACTCCTTAACTTCCTAAGCTAAAACTTATCCTATTACCTTTTTTTCTTGAAATTAATGTGGGTTCTTTTCAATCTGTAATTATCTGAGTTTTGGCGCCAACCACTGGTGTAAAAATAGACCAGAGAAAAGTGGGTTTATGGCTCAAAATGCTGAATGAAGAAAGAAACAAGAGAAGAAAAGGAAATTTAGGGAGATCTGAGCTAGAAAATGCCTCTATTGATGGAGAGCTTAAAAACAATGACTCATTTTCTCTCGTAGAAAAGTTCAATCCAATTTTTGAGAATTACTATAGATTACAGCAAATATGTACGGAAAGCGAGTTCCAGGATTTCATACATTCCCTTTCCTCTCAACTTCCTACTTCTCTGAGAGTTAATATTTCTCACTCATTGCACTCATTACTGGAGTTCGTTATGAACATTGAATCAGAAAAACTCTGTAATATTAATGTTAATTTCAAAAAAAAAAGACTAAGTAAGAATTGCGTGTCATATTTGGTAACTCAATATTCCAGAAAAATGCTCAAGAGAGAATCTCAGTTATCCAAGTTCCATAGCCTAATAGTTTCCCAAGATGAGTTTGGAACCCTTTCAAGCCAGGAACTCGTTTCCATGCTACCTTGCATATGCCTTGACCCCAAACCTGGACACTCAGTCCTGGATCTATGCTCTGCTCCTGGAAGTAAATCCACTCAAATCTTGGATATGATTCTTTCATCAAGAGATACTCAACTTGGGATAAGCTTACAAAAAGGCATATTAATTTGTAACGATGTAAGTTCAAAAAGATTGGATACACTTTCATCTCGTCTTGCTAGAATACCATCTCCCAATGTTCTAGTTACTTGTATAGATGCATCTTTCTTTCCCAATTTTAAACCAAGTACGAGTAATATTACTCATATTTTTCAATTTGACAGGATACTTGTGGATTCCATCTGTTCTGGAGATGGGACACTCAGAAAGAATCCAGATATATGGACAATGTGGAAGCCTGAAAAAGCATTAAGTCTCCATAAGAAGCAGATTTCTTTGCTTTCTAGAGCATTTAAGCTACTAAAACAGGGAGGAAGGCTTGTTTATTCAACATGCAGCCTTAATCCAATAGAAAATGAAGCAATTATCTCCGCTCTATTACAAAAGTTTCCCAATGCCAAACTTATAGAGCCAGAAAACTTAGACAAAAAAGAATTCAAAATTTCTAGAGGTCTTAGAACATGGAAAGTTTATTGTGGCCTGAAGGAACAAAACAAACTCCAACTTTTTGATACATTAAACAATGTCCCAGATACTCCCTTCAGAGAAAAGCTTACAGAAAGTATGTTCCCATCTAAAGAATGGTATGAGTCTGACAACTTCATGAAATGTTTTAGACTATTACCTCATAAAAATGATACCGGAGGATTCTTCTTTGCTATTATTGAAAAGAAAGGATTTGATCAAATACCTCAAGTAGAAAAAGAGTCTAAATCTTTTTCTTGTAAATACGAAACTGTGGAAATCAAGGATTTGGAGCTTATATTAAACTTTTATGGACTTGATAGTCAGAATGGACAAAAGAAATCCAACAATGATTTTGAACATTTCCCATCTCAGATTAAAAATCACTTGAAAAATACCGACTTGATGAAAAAATCGTCTTTGGTGAAAAGAAAATCTCATGATAAAACTATCTATCTCATTGGGGAAGATGTCTCACAGCTAATTTGCAATTATAATTTAGAATTAGATCTCAGATCAGTAGGTATCAGAGCCTTTGAGTATCTTAAAGGTAGAATTTCAGGAGATGGAAGATGTAAATGGAGGATTAACCAGAATTCATCCAGTTATTTGGTTAGATTAATGAAAAGAAGACTGATTTTTGTGAGTGTCTCATTGCTAGATTTGCTTGATAATGAAATGAGACTCATTGGAAGTAGGGAAATTCTGGATCTTGAGAGGAAAGGAGAACTTCTAGGGTTGAAAGAGCTTTGTTCTGAAATATCGGAAGAGAAAAAGTTAGAAAGTGGAGGTATTTTAGTAATAATTTTGCCTCCAAATATTGTGAATTATGGAGGAAATAGTAAAGTAAATCCAAACTTTAAGGAATTCCATCAGGGAATCCCTCTCTCAGGGATACTATATGAAGACTCGGGGATCAGTTTTTTCGTATCAAAGAATGAAATAAAATCTATTAAAGAGCTAATATTAATTTAAGAAGGTAATTGAGTAGTTATTTAAGTAAATATAGTATAGAATAGGATAGAATACTAAGCCTAATATATTAAGCGTGAGACATCTAAAATCCCATGCCTCCAAACATCTTCTGGAAATCTGGAGAACCTTGGAACTTATCCATTTCCCTCATCATATTCATCATATTTTGAGCTCCTCCCATATGTTTAAAGATTCTGGGGTCAATAGCTTTTTGCATCTTTTGTATGAGTTGGGCAGGATTTTTCATAATAGAAGACATATCCAATCCTCCCTTCTTCCCTAAGCCAAGCTTACCAATCTGGCCAACCATCTTGGAGAACATTTTATGCTGGGAAAGGAGTTCCTGGACATCTTCATTAGAAGTTCCGCTCCCTCTAGAAATACGCTCTACTCTGGAAGCATTAATTGTCTTTTCGTTATCTAATTCACTTTCTGTCATGGAGTCCATGATGACCATGAATTTCTTAAGCCTCTCTAATCCCGCCTGCTCATCCTCCTTTGCGAGGATATTTGGACCCATTCCGGGAATCATAGACAAAAGAGCACTTGGAGAACCCATGTTCAACATATTCTGGAATTGTTCGTACATATCTCTCAAAGTAAAGATACCCTGAACAATCCTATTTACCATATCTGGCTGTCTGTCTAAGGGAACAACTTCACTAATCTTAGCCATTAAGCCACTAATATCTCCGAGTCCGAGTAATCTGGAAACAAATCCCTTGGTTTCAAAAGGTTCAAATTCATCAAAGTGCTCTCCAGTTCCGATAAAGATGATTGGAGCTCCAGTTGCAGCAACAGCTGACAAAGCTCCTCCTCCCTTGGCATGTCCATCCAACTTGGTAATAATGACACTTCCAACGTCAACTGCATTGCAAAATGCCATGGCCTGATCGTAACAGGCCTGTCCAATATGACTATCCATAACAAAGACAACGTCATCGGGGTTGGTTTCCATAACAACTTGTTCCATTTCCAGAAACAAGGATGCCTCCTGCTTATGACGACCAGAAGTATCGACAATAATTAAATCATAACCTTCCTTTCTGAATTCCGTGACACCATCACGGGCAATCTTAACAGGATCAGTTTCCGTGTAGCTTCCATAGAATGGAATTTTAACTTTTGTGGCATTTTGCTTAAGCTGGTCAAAAGCACCCGCTCTGAAGGTATCAGCACAAACTAGAGCCGTTTTCCAACCTCTTCTTTGGTAATAGTTGGCAAACTTTGTACAAGTAGTTGTTTTTCCTGACCCCTGAAGACCAACGAAGACTATAACATTGGACTTGTCTCTCTGAGGAACGTACGGAGTTCTGCTCGGAGTCAGTATATTCACTAGCTCTTCCACAACAGCACTCTGAATCTGACGACGTCTATTTGAGCCTCCTACAGAATCTTCCTGCTCGACGGCTTTCTTGATATTGTTTCTAAGCTGAGCAACCAACTTGACGTTAACATCTGCCTTGAGAAGAGCTGTTGCAATTTCCTTTAAGCATAGGTCTATGGCAGCCTCATCTGCAATAGTGCTGGATTGGAACTTGCGAATAGCCGAGGCCAGCTGACCTCCCAAATCTGCCAAAACCATTGGAAATAGTTTAAAAGACGACTTCTCTTTAGGGTAAAACGGTTATTAACTTGCTTTAGTTGTTAATTATGGGCAAATTTTGCCGAATCCGGGAGGATTTTATTTCTTTGTTTAATTGCCTTTTCAGACAAATTTAGCTGGGAAAAATTTCCCGCGACTTTTCAACAATAATTCGAGGACCCCAGAAAGAAGGTAATTTGACAGCTAAGTAAGAAAACCTATTTCACACTTAAAAAAAAGTAAGGAAAACCTTTACAAAAATTAGGGGACATCATTTCTTAAGAATTAGTAAAATCTTAGCTGTACCTTGCTACAGTAGTAGTTCAATTGTGTTATCGTATCAATTCTACTCATCATAAATACTATTACCTATTGTTCAAAACAAACTATAATGGTTGTGCTAGAGGAACACGAGGGCTGAGAGTTGAGATTTTCAGCTCACTAATTTATTTCAGTATTTGCCCTAATGGAGACCCATTACACACTGGCTACCTGAGTCTTTCCAATGTTAGAAAAAAATTAGGCGCCAAAATGGAATTTACTTGCGTTAAACCGACCTAAACTGACCTTACCTGATTATATTTTAAGAAAGGGAATGGAGTTTTCTCAAAGTGAGAATGGGATAATTAAGTCAGAGGCATACTGGATTGTCTTCTCTCCGTTGAATTTAGCTCTGAAATAGTGGTAAGCAAAGTCCAACAGAATACCTATATTAAAAATTTGGACAGCAATATTATAATTTCTGGACTCATGAGGCATCCTAAATAGAGGCATTGAAATCCAGTAGAATAACGCTAGAACCTTGAGTATAAATTCAAAGACCACAAATAAGGCTAAATGTTCGGAAACCTTTCTTGGACTCTTAATATGAAACATATATAATTGAGGAACTAGAGCCAATGCTCTAACTGCATCATCATAAGCTAGGAGTGAAGTGATTAGACCAAGTCTTCTTCTGCTCCTAAACATTAGGAAGACGAAAGAAAGTGGAATGGCTAGAATATAGAGTACAAGCCAGTATAAAGATACAGAAACGGAACCTGCGATACCAGTAGGCTTGATTTTTCCAGCCCTTTCACCATTTCGGATCGCATCCTTATCTACAGATTTAGAGCCCAGAATAGAAAGTATTCTTACCAGAATATTTAGTCCAAAAGTATCATATTGGTCTTCAATAGAGTTTGAGAACTTTCTCCATACAGTGTATAAGCACAAAACCGATAAGAACGTAGAGATGATATCAATTTGGAATGACCAATCCAAAGTAATTCCAGTATACAAAGAAAACCAGACATTAAGAAGAGCGCCACAAAATTCGGAAAAGCATAGTGCACATAATGTTTGCATGGAAATTCCTAACGCACTTCTGTCACTGTATACCTTGTAAGTGATAACTCCATAGCAGGTAATGCACATTAAAGCATGGAACCAACTGCAAGCATCGTGAACCCAGACATACTTGTTCAAAGATAGAAATAGAATGTTTCTTTTATTAGAGCTTCCATTTTGGGAGGAGTTTTGAGCGTTGCTGGTTCCTTGGTCCCCTGCTAAGATCTGGGAGATGTTCGCAAGGAAAATAACCAGTAAAAAACATGAAAAAATCACCTTTTTATAAGAAGCACCTTTTAATAGAGCCATTATTTCAAATATATAGTTTTTAGCTTCACACAAACCGATAACATTTTGAATCAGAGCATTCAAGCGCCAGTTGCACTATCCGGTTCAAAAAATTATCATTAAATTTTCAACAATTTGAAAATGAAAAAATAAATTTGCTAATATGTTGGAGGGGAAAAATCCGGAAAAAAGCGGTTCATGCACAATCAATAGATATTTTTTTCCTCTCTCTTTCTATATGCTAGATTTCTTCATCACTACTTCTTTCTACCTATCGCTTGATATTTTCTGGTCATATATTCTACCTGGTTTTGTGTGAGTTGCCGCTCAACTTAAATAATTTTATTTTAATTGAATATTACCTGGAGAAATTCGTAAAATGAAGCGTACTATATATGAACGAAAATATACAATTATTACTGTTAATGTAGCGTTATTTGTCAATCCATTTCTTAGAAATCCCATAGTTTGATCTAACATAGTTTGTAATATCTCCTGCCTTCACTTCAGACGAATCTCTGGTCAACATTCTATGCACTCCTGCTCGTAGACTATTGTCTATACATTCCTCCACTATCATTCCTATTGCTTGAATCACTTTTCCATCTATTTTTTGATGAGGTTCAGACGGTGTTTTCGGCCGGTTTGAGTTTGATTCCTTGAGAACTCTTGAGGTAATTTGAACAATTTCACTCCTAGAGTTCATTTTACGTCCTATTGTATTGTTATAAAGCTCTATAACCTATATTTCTAGCTTTTATAATTTTTACTTGATAACAAACTAATTTTAATAACACTTCCTTTTTCATTCTCCAGTTAGCCTTGTTATTACTTAATTAAAATGGCGGCAACTATAATTAATTTTAATAAATCTCTTTAGTATTACATAAGTAGAAAAAGAAAATAAACAAAACAACACAAGTAGCCAAGAAAAGGCCATTAATTGGCCGAGTAATTTCTTATTATAATAATATAGGGAAAAAAAAGAAACAGATAAGTTTCTTTTTTCACCTACATTTTAAAGATTCCCTTTAATTTTTTTTACTTTTAAAATTTACCGATCTATAGAGCCTAGAAATTACCCTCTATCCCCCTTCAATACTCTTCTGAAATTTACTAAATCACGAGCATATTTGCATGCAAACATTTTTTACACGTATTTCTATTTTTTTCATGTGGATAATATTTAAATACCGGCATTGCAAATCCCAAAGAAAAAATTGCATGCTGCAGCGGTAATGTCAGTTTGGGAAACTTAAGAAAATATGGAAATTTGGAAAAAAGCAGAGATATAAAAAAATTAAGTGGAAATTGACGTGAAATTAAAGGTAGTAAGAGAACTAAGCGAGGAGGAGTTGATAGGATTGAGTTGATTCAACATAAACAATAGTTTGGAATGAGATCTTTACTAAGGAATATTTTCAAATATGGATTGGCCCCGGACCTTCCCTAGAAAGGAAATAATAAATATGACAATAATTTGATGTATACAAGTAAAATCTCAATAAAATAAGAATATTTCCATAATATATAATATTTGATGGCTTTTTTAAAATAATAATTATTTTAAACTTATTTTAAGACAAGCGAGGCTGACTAGAGGGATTTTTAAATATACAAGTAGAGTTTAAATTTTTATATTTACAAATAAAATTAAAAGAAATTTGAGAAAAGAGTCTTTCAAGTTTTTTGGTTTTTTCAATTTATTATTATTTTTGATTACGGAAGTGTTATTAAGTGTGTGATATTATTCACCCAAATAGATAATTTAATATAAAAAAAATTGGTGCAAGATATAATTCGTATACAGAAAAAACAAATTCATAAAATTTAAATTATAAACATATAATTTCAATAAATTGGACCATTAAGCTTTCATTAATCTTTGAAATAAACGGTTTGGGTTTTAATTAACAAGTAAAAAATGTCAGCATTTGTAGAAAGCGAGGTAAGTTAGTTTTTAAAAACCATTGGAAACTTGACCAGCTTATAAATATATTGAACGGAAGAAAGAAAGGTGCATGAATTCATTAAGTTTTTTTTTTCAATACATTCTATTTAGTTGGCGTTTCCAAAGGTTAATATGGGGATATTTTTATTCGCCTCTACATCTCCAAAAAAAAAAAAAAGGAAACATAGGCTAATACAGAAATTCTCCCTATATTTAAATAACTAAATTCTAACTACTTTATAAACCTATTTACAGAAACTAGATGTTTTATCAAGAGGAAGAAGAATTGGAAGGTGTCCGGATGAGCATTGTAGATCAAAGTCTCCAAGTGGTCAACCCGGAAAGTCAGTGGAAGAATTGTGTACATGCGGGAAACATGTCTGCCCAGCTCCATTGCATGATTCAATTTCTTTTCAGGCAGAGAGTTCGTATAACACAGACTTTAAACAATGGGAGTTACCAACTTTCCCAAAGCCAGTTCCGGAAGAGTTACCAAAATCTATCCCTTTTGACTCTGATTCTAGTTACCATAGAGATTACCAAAAGTGGGACTTACCGAAAAAGATTGTCAGACCAGCAGAACAATTCTCTGAGTCCCCTGAGAATCGTGACTTTATGACAAGTTACCAAAGTAACTACAAACAGTGGGAACTTCCAAAATTCAAGAAGTCTCAGCCACCTCCAGAAGTAGTATCTTCTCCTTATGGTGAAATCAACTCAGTATACAGAGAAAATTATCAGCAATGGGATCTTCCTAAAAGAAAAGTTAACCCCTCCGAAGTTTACAGTCCATCCAAGGAGGATCGAAACTTTGAAACCGTCTACAGGAACTCTTATCAGGGCGTACAACCTCCCGTTTGCCCTGTTAGTCTTCTTCCTCCTATTCCTCATCCTCCTCCTGGTAGACACACTATGTTCTGGGATTCAGTTTCTAAAAATTGGTACTAGATATTTCAACAGTCCCGATAAGATAAATAATAGAAAGAGAGAAGAAAGGGTGGGAATGAAGGAGGAGTGAAGGAAAGAAGAGTTTAAATTGATAATAATAAATCAAAAACTTTGGTTGGTGGCATGGCTCGGAAAAATCCTCCCCACTCTTCTAATTCACATCTGAAAAGTTTCCGTCATCTAGCTCTTCCACAATCCCACAATCTCGCTTTTTTAGCTCTCAGAGAAAGTTCAAAAACAACTAAAACTATTAGAGATATTAAACTGATTAGTTTATTTTTATGGATCTTTGATTTTTTTTTTTTTTGCATGCGGAAAATTTTGTTACCTTTTTGCATGCAACGTTTCAATCGGTTGTGAGTTATTCCAATATGTGGCCATGCGATTTCTTAGCAATAAATATTACGTGTACTTTTTTCATGCATTCACATTTAAGGGGATGGTTCATTGTAACAATAAATGACTTCTCCCGAGGCCAATAGGAAATTGTCAAAAAAAGGTATTTGCATGCAAAATGTTCCCTCTTGATTTCCCAATCTCCCTGCAATTCAGGAAAATGTTTAAAGGAAAGTCAAAAATTTGTGCATGCACACACAAAACAACAAATGAAACAAATTGCTAATTTTGCTCTTCACTTCCTTTCTCCATCCCTACGAACTATTGACTTGCTTCGTCTTTACGAAAGTTTTACAAACTCCGCAAATAATACCTTTTAGTCGCCAATTCTTCAAACTATAACACCTAAATCACCCAAATCGCCCAAATCTCCATTTACTCAATTCTTCCAGCTCCTCCTATTCTTGCTCTACATAATAATTTTTTAATTCCCTCGTGCAAATTTTAATAACTCCTTAGTAAATTGACTAGACATACGTGGGCAGCTTTAGGCGCCATCACCCCCCACAGAAGAAAGGTGAAAAAAAAGAGGGAAATTGGACTACTTTGGAAGCGAACGATTAAGTTAATAATTAATTCTCCAAGCGGAAGGATTTGTGATGTCCTTAGATCCGAGTCAACTTTCGCAGCTGGAAGGGCTGTGCGAGTCTTTCTATGGGTAAGTTTGTGGTTACTGGTGAGAGTGGAAAAGGGCTTTGAATGGTGGGGGCTCAGGCTCTCACTAGAAGTAGATCTTGCGAACTCTTGCGGTATTTAACTTTAATTTTAATTTTTCCTAACTAAAATTACAGGGGAGATGTGAATCAGCAGAAACAGGCTCACGAGGTTTTGCTCCCCTTGACATGTAATCTTGGATGTCTGACTCAGCTCCAAGCTTTGCTTGCCCAGAGCAGTAATCCCCACGCCTTAATGTTTGCTGCAACCGGTCTTTCTAAACTCTTTACATCATGTTGGGCTCAGATTCCAGATAATCAGAAAGAGGAAACTAAAACATTTCTACTGAATTACCTCTATAAGTGCGGCCCAGATATGCTACGTTCAGCTCCTTATTTGGTTGGTCACTATGTACGTCTTTTGGCTCAATTGGTGAAATTTGGGCTTTTGGACTCCCTGTCTCCAAGGCCAACAATTACCGATCAAGTTGGGCAGTTCCTTAGTGCTTCCACTCCACATTGGATTATTGGTTTAATCATCTTCACAACTTTGACTCAAGAAATGCAAACTTCCACAGGTTTATACTTTGCCAAGTACAGAAGGGCTGCTATACTCTTTAGAGACACTTCACTCCCGGTAATATTCCAGATCGCAATTAAAACTCTTCGTCAGTTTCATTTGGGAAGCGTCTCAGTTTCGAACCAGCACGAGGAATACAGACTTCTTCGTCAGGTCCTCCAATTAACCCTTTGCTGCCTTTCTTATGACTTTATGGGGACAGTGCCGGATGAAACGTCTGAGGAACAGAACACCGTTATGATTCCCCACTCGTGGACAGTCCTCAGGGAAGAGTATATTCCCATAATATTCTTTGACATCTATGCCAAGTGCTGCTCTCCGAACAGTTCCATGCCAGATTGTGCTTCTATCTGTCTCCAGTGTCTCATCCTTTACTCTTCTGTTAGGAGGTCCTTCTTCCCTACCCAAGCTGACAGAACTCGTTCTTTGGCAGCTCTTATGACTGGTACAGCTGGGATCATCCAAACCAAGATGGGTCTTGAGCACGAGAGCTGTTATCACGAGCTCTGTAGACTTCTAGGGAAGCTTAACACTGCGAATCAGCTCACGGAGCTTTCGTCTTCGGAAGCATTTGGACTTTGGATAGACCAGGTTTACAACTTTACTATCAAGTCCCTCGAGGAATGGAGTGTCCTGCCAAACAGTAAACATTATCTACTTGGTCTTTGGAGTCATATGGTTATCCCTCTGCTCTACCAAGGAGACCGAGCTCCTCAGAATCTTGAAAAGTATATCCATCATATAACAGTCACCTTTATCCAAAGCAGGATGAAGCTTGCCGAGGCCATCGCAAGAGGCTCGGACGTAGAAGATCCTCTGGAGAGCGAGGTCGCAAGAACTGAGCAGCTTGACGTTCTTTCTCAACTGAGCAGATGCAAATACCACGAAACTGCAGAATTCATCGTGCAGCTCTTCGAACAGGTTACTGATGCAGCTAAAAATGGCAGCATCTCTCAGGATTGCTTTATTTCTCAAATCACTTGGTGCGTATATATGCACGGAGCTTTGATTGGAGGGCACAGCATTAAGCTAAGGAGACCTTTACTTCCTGGTTCCTCATCCTCATCAGGAACTAGTAATAGATCAGATCAGAATAACCAGGTGTCACACCACGTTTTAAATGGGAAGCTTGCTAGACTTGTTTTTGGGCTCTCCCAACAGACCGATCAACTTCCCGAGACCCCCGAATCCTTGGAGCTGGCTTATCTCTATTTCCTAGAACAGTTCAGGAAAGTTTGCCTTGGAGATTATGCCAAACAATTCATTCAGCCTGAGATTGAGGACGCCACTTTGGCATCTATTCTCGGCGTCCAATCCGATGATGATGTGCTGAGCCTCATTATCAGCAAGATCGGAAGGAATCTGCAAGCCAAGAGTAATATGGAGGCTGTAGTTCAAAAGACTCTTTCTCTCTTCCATGAGTTGGTGGCCGGGATCTCGATCGTCCAATACACTGACAGAACCACACATTTGATAGTCTCTGGACGACTTCTTCTCAAAAATGAGCAAGTCAAGAAAATACTCTGTAATCATGCTTCTCCAGAGTTTGCTTTTTTAAACAATCCAAGATATGGCAGACACAGGACTTCTTACTACTTCACCTTGTCGAAACTTTTGTTCTTGGAGTCCAAGGAGGAGGAGCCTGGAACTCAACCTATTACGACTTTCGAGGATTTTATGAAGCCTTTAGAGAAGGTTTTTAATTTGATTTGGGATGAAATAATCCTCGGAAACAACTCTTCGAATAACGGTGGATATAATATTGGACAGTTCAGAATTCCGTTGATGGCTTTGGCAAGAGATTTGAGGGGTATTTGCATGGCTTGCGTAGGTCCTGAGAGCTACAATCAACTTTTCAACTGGTTGGTAAACCGACCCAAACAGCTTGGGCAGAGCAGAATTCATCTCTTCACCTGGGCGGCAGACAAGCTCTGGGAGGACTCTGATGTCATGAATGCTCTGTTGAAGTTTATGGCTGAGTTCGTTGACAACAAATCTCAAAGAATAAACTTCGATAAGGCCTCTCCAAATGGAATTCTTTTATTTAAAGAAGTTTCTTCCTTAATTTGCACTTACGGCTCCAGAATCCTTTCTAAGCCTGACTCCTCCTTCCAGAATATCTATAAAGAAAAGTATAAGGGTTTGGCTACAACGCTGGCCATGCTCTGCCATGCTTTATCCGGTGGATACACCAACTTTGGAGTGTTTGAAGTTTACCAAGACCAGTCTCTGGAAAACGCCTTACAACTTGCCTGTAGAATGTGTTTGGTAATTCCTGAGCATGATCTACAGTCTTATATTAAGAGCCTCAAGTCTTATTATGAATTCTTGGAACTTGCAACCAGATGTTTTATGTCCACCTTCATTACTTCCTTGGAGCCACAAAATCTTGCAACTATTTGTTACTCAATCGAATCTGGTCTGTGTGCTGTTGACAATGTGGTTCTTCTTGCCTGTTGTGCCACTCTAGATCACTTTGTTAGCTTCATTTTCACAACTCTTGAGAAGGAAAGAATTATCCTTCCCAATGGAATGGGAGTTTCAAGAAATAACGATAATATGAATTGTGAGCTCGGAGGAGGGAGTCCCTCGATAAGTCGCCAAGGCTCAACCCCTGAAGGAAAAGCTGTTTACAGGTTTATGACTGAACAACCCAATGCTCTGATTAGAATCATGCAATTGATGTTCAATTTAATCACAACAGGCGACCTCAGTACTTGGACCTTCTCAAGGTCTCTACTAGGAATGATTCTCCTCTTTAGCAATGAATTTCAGAACATACAACAGCAGCTTGTTAGTCAGCAGGTTGATGAAAAGAAAGCCAAGTATCAAGCTCTCATCCAGGACCTTCTTAAGGGGACTGATGGAACCCTCTCAGCAGTTAGCAAAGATGCCTTTACTAGAAATCTCCATTTCTTTGCCCACTCAATCCGTTCCAATTCTCTTTAGAACTGAATTGCATACCGGGAATTTTTTTGCTTCCACTTGCAATGCTTGCATGTATGCATGCACATGCTCCTGAAAATTACAGAATGGGCGGGAAACTACGTCGAGTCGGAATTAGTAGAGTAGGGAAAAATCAAATAAAATCCTGTGAGCAAATATTATTTTAATTTTCTAAGGCTTAAAAAAAATTAGAAAAGTAATAAAAACCATTAAAGACTATTTTGTTTCTTTTTTACTTTAGGTTGTTGTTTGTTAGATCGGGGAAGGATGTCAATGGTTCAGAGTAAATCAAATCGCAAGAGAGTGCTTTTAAAGGTGATTATCCTGGGAGATAGTGGCGTTGGGAAGACTTCATTGATGAATCAGTATGTAAATAGCAAATTTTCAACCCAGTATAAGGCCACAATTGGAGCAGATTTTCTCACCAAAGACATCGTAATTGATAATAAGCTTGTAACTTTGCAGGTAAGTTAAGATTGAGCAAGCTGTGATCAAAACATGGATTTCAAAAAAAGAGAAATGAAATAAAGAGAGAGAAAAGCTAATGAATTATGTTCATTGCGATCATTAGGAGGACGATTTATATGAAAAGTGTACTCTTTGTATTAGAATCTCTGCAAGTTGCTTTTTTGAATATATAAAAATATTATACAAGAGCGAGTTGCAATGTTGATGATCTTCAGCTTGTGTATGATCTTTAATTAATTTATTAACTCTGAACATTAAATAATTAATTCGAATTCATTCTTTTAGATTTGGGATACTGCGGGTCAAGAAAGATTTCAGTCTTTGGGAGTAGCTTTTTATAGAGGAGCTGATTGTTGTGCACTAGTTTACGATATGACAAACCCAAAATCCTTTGAAGGATTAGATGCTTGGAGAGAAGAATTTTTAATTCAAGCAACTCCAAAAGATCCAAACTCTTTTCCTTTTGTTGTTCTAGGAAATAAGTTGGATCTTGATCAAAAATCCAGAAAAGTTAGTTCCCAAAAGGCTTCAGCATGGTGTAAATCCAAAAACATTGAATACTTTGAAACTTCTGCAAAAAATGCGACGAACGTAGATGCTGCCTTCGAAGAGATTGGTCGAAGAGCACTTTATAGAGAAACTTCTGAAGATCAAGTCTACATTCCAGAGCCATTAACTCTCAATAATAATAACCAACAACAACAAGAAATCGGATTTGGAGGTTGCTCTTGTTAAATCGTTTATAAAGTCAAAAATAGCTGAGGAGAAGGTGGAAAAGGAGATTATTAATCTTTTTCTTTACCTTATCATATAAATTCTCCTATTTTTTGAACCTTTAACTCCGCTTAATCAATTGGATCAATAATTCCTCCATCTGAAAGCTGAATTACGCACTCAGATTCTGGCAGATGTGGAGAGCCATAAACTTTACATACTCTTTGCTCGCCCTTACCTTTTCTTAAACTAAGCCTTACGTGTGAAGCATGACCAATTACGTGTCCGCCAACAGGTTTTGCCACATTTGGCATGAAACTCATTCCTCCTGCAGGATCTGCCATAACATGATTTGTCATGACTATCGCAATGTTGAACTGATCAGCTAATTTATTCAGCTTGCTTAATGTTTTATTCAAAATTTGTTGTCTCTCTGCTAGCTCTCCTCTTCCTGAGAATTCGGTTCTGAATAATGCAATAATAGAATCCACAATTAAGAGTGCAAACTTTTCCTCTATCATCTTTCCTGCTGCTGCACTAATCAGTTGATTCAAATGCTCATGAGTATATGCTCTTGCGTACATAATATTATCCAAAGCAACGTCACCTTGTACACCAAATCTTTCTGCTATCTTGACAATTCTTTCTGGCCTAAAAGTTCCTTCAGTATCAATAAAACAGACCTTTCCATTACCTCCATTCATTTCTAGAGGAAGTTGTGCTGCTACACATAAAGTATGGCAAATTTGAGTCTTTCCACATCTATTTTCACCAAAAATTTCTGTAATACACATACTTTCAAATCCGCCCATCAACATCTTGTCGAACTGCTCACTTCCTGTTGTGATTCTTAAGATATTTTGTCTTCTGCTCATTACCTCACTTCCTGATTGAAAACTTGACGACTGATCCAATTTTTGTGCTGCTTCTACAATCTTCTCAACTTTTGCCTCAGAAAGACCCTTAATATTACATAATTCCTTCTTTGTTGCTTGAATTATACTTAAAACTGTACACAAACCTGCAGTTTTCAACTTATTAATATCTGCAACATTAATTCCTGCTGATTGTAATTTGTCAATTTCTACGAATGCTTCTTCCTCAACTCCCTTAGCAGAAACTTGCTTAGCTACTGATTTTGACTGGCAAAAAGCACTCATTTTTTTTTTAATTCAATTTAACTCTTCTTCCCCCTAATTTTCTTTATTTTTTCTAATTTATTTGTTTAATTTATTCCCTTCTCAACTATTGCATGCGCTGTCATCCATTTGTAAATAATCCTCGAATTATAGTCGAAATTGCATGCAGTCATTTTGTAATACCGGTAAAACAATAAACTGGATAGGGGAAAATTCTTTTGTTGGCTATACATAGAAATTGCAATTAATATATCAAAACAAACTCTATACTTCAATAATCTCTATTACTATTTATCTCAAGTTAAATATATCTTACTCTTACCCCAAAAAAAAAGTCTGGCCTGAATAAAATTCTAAACCTCATTTTCATATAAAAACCAAATACATGTGATTGTTCAAAATCGTAATATTTGCGCGCGCAGACCTTTTTGACCCCCCCTTGTCATTAACGCATTAGCTTTTTCCTAAGCTTCAAATATGCTGTTTACCCTCTTAACGACCACTCAATTTTTAACACATTTTCCAAAAAAAAAGCCGCTATTTGAATTTCTTCTATAATCTGTGTACATATTGCTAAAAATGGAACAGCACCAACTTATGCTCCAAAACAAAATTGTAAAGACAACATTTGCTATCAAGTCTAAGGAAGCTGCAATTCAATCTGTAAGTATAATTGACTACCTTCATACTTGAGAACCGCTTAATCCTATAATTCTTGAAATGACACCTCTATCCTACTAAAAATTTTTTTAGATTGATAGCCTCAAAGATAATGAAAAGATATACAGAGAAGTTTCTAGAATGTAAGTAAACTATCAAAACAAAAGAATAAATCAATTTTACTTTGAAACTATTAATAAACCAAATATAGGTTTGTCCTGAAAACAAAATCATCACTCAAATCGCAATTAGAAAAAGAATTAGATGATTTGAAAACTCATCTCAACAAAATGAAGGTAAGTTACGCATTGGAGGAGAAAAAGAAAGTGCGAATATTTATATTTTAATTAAACTTTAACTCCAAATATTTCCCGCCTCACCCGTTTTAATTCAATCTTTTATTTTTCTATTGCTAAATTAGAACCTAGAAGCATCTTGGGAGTCTAAGCAAAAAAAAAACAACCAATGACTCATTTCATAATGTTCCAGGCAATATATATACGCGCTTAACCCTTTCTTTTATTTAACCCCTTGTTTTTTTTGTGTTGTTTTCCACATCCAAATAACTTTCTTTATTCCTGCATGCAAGTATGAACAACCCTATCAACCAGTGCACATACATCAAGATATGGATAAAAAATTGAGACAAAATAAAATGGGAACCGAATCATAATGAAGAAAATGCAAAGTTAATAACTAATTTACGAACAAAAGTAGAAAATCTGAACTAATCAGCAATACCTATCCAGTTAAGTAACATAATCGGAGTCCTCAGCTAAATATTATTGTCCAAATCGATGCAATAAGCTCACCTATTATTTCTCAAATAATTTAAAATCTTTAGTTAAACCCTTATGAACATACACAATATGTACAATGTCCTATATTACACTTTATATGAGAAATAAATTTGTAATTGAATAGGTAAAGACTCAAATTAGACACTCTCCTTTTCATAAGTTATTAAATCAAAATATCTAAGGTTTGTAGGCTCAGTCCAAATTCCTTGTTTCAATAGGCTCATATATAAATATATATCGCTTTTTCAAAACCATGATCTCACTGTTTGCTCCTGTAATTAATTATTAAGCTCAAGCTCTTAACTAATTCATAATCAAACTCTTATTTAAGCAGATGCAGAGGTGTATTTAGTAACAGCCTTAGTTCCTTCAGAAACTGCATGCTTTGAGAGTTCACCTGGAAGCATTAGTCTAACTGAAGTCTGAACCTCTCTGCTAGATAAAGTTCTCTTCTTGTTATACTGAACCAACTTGACAGCTTCAGCTGAGAGACGATCAAAAACATCATTTATAAAAGAGTTCATGATACTCATGCTCTTCTTACTAATACCAGTCTCCGGATGAACTTGTTTCAAGACCTTGTAGATGTAAAGAGCAAAGGATTCTGTTCTCTTACGTCTCTTTCTCTTGCCACCATCTGCTGGAGACTTTCCTGCAGTCTTCTTTGCTGCTTGCTGTTTCTGAGCTGGTCCCTTAATTGATTTACCACTTTTTCCTGACATGGCGATTTTATTATTCAAATATCAGAATTCTGAATATCTAAATTTTTCTATTATTTCAAGTGGAAAGCGCGGGCAAATTGGCCATTTATTATAATACCCACATGAAAATTGCTAATTTACTCGTTTTTATGTGTTTTGTCTATTTTATTGCTATTCATGCAAAAAAAAAAATTAAAGTACTAATTAATTTATTCTATGTTATCACAATCTCACCTCAATATCCATTTCTATATTTGTAGATAGATCTTTGTTGGAATTCTATTGTTTTATTTTCTACAACAATTTTTATTATTTCAAATTTCGTGTTAGTTCTGTTGAGTCTACTTAAATCTTAAATACAATTGGTCAAGACTTTCCCGCATGTTTGCATGCATGCAAATAATACCAAAATAGGCAGCAAATAAATACATTGAGGGATTATTGATAATACAAATTTAATTATCTTCCTGGAATTAAATTAGAAATCGAGCAAAATATCAAATGGGATAAAATTCGATCATTCATGTTTTTTTTATTTGAATTAATAAACTTTTCTCAACTTTCTAAAAATAATAATTATACTAGTATTCGAACCATTGCTTGTATTCAATAGATTTATTTTTGTAATATAATTCAACGAATATTAAAAATAACAGAATGGGTTTATTAACTTATTTCAAAAGACTTTGAAAAGGGAAAGTTACCCACTTATCTAGATGGAACGAATTTAATAGCATTCATATTCTCGTTATCTTTAGATTCATTTTATTTATATTTATTATTTAATTCCAACCTAAAGATTGTGCGGTACAATTTTTTTTTGCTTGATCAAGAAAATATTGTCAATAGAAACGTAATAAAAAACTACTAAATTCAATTTTTTTAGTAAATATACATTTAACGTTGTAAATATATTACTAATTATATTAAAAGCTTTTGATTAACTTAGAAATTTTAATAATTTCCCACAATGGATCCAAAGAGAATTCAAAAAGGTACGGAAAAAACGCTTTCCAGTGTTGGAAAAATTGGTGGAGAATTCAAAGTAGAAAAGAAACCAGAATTCATAAATAGACGTCTCTCACTATTCAAAACGCTCCACGAAAAGCAATGCGCATTACTTCGAGAAAAGGCTTCAAAAAATGAACCAATTAAAATCACCTTGCAAAATGGAGATCAAAGAGATGGGATTAAGTTCCAAACATCCCCTATGGAAATTGCAAGGCAAATATCAAAGAAATTAGCAGAGAACTGCATTGTAGCAAAAATCAGATATAACAAATCATTATTTATTGAGGATGATGAGGTTCGTGGTATTGAAGAAGATGAAGAAGAAACATGTTGTAAAGGACATGGGGATCAAAGCGATGGATGGAGACTTTGGGATGCAACTAGACCATTAGAAGGAGATTGTGAATTGGAGATCTTAACATTTGACTCTCTTGAAGGTAGCGGTGTTTTCTGGCACTCCTCATCGCATATTCTTGGTCAATGTTTAGAAAATGAATATGGAGCTCAAGTTACAATTGGGCCAGCTCTTAATCCAGGATTCTACTATGATTCATACATGGGAACCCATAGTATTAGTAATACTGAATATTCTGGCATAGAAAATTGTGCCAAAACAATAATTTCTGAAAAGCAACCATTTGAAAGGCTTCAATGTAATAAAGAAGAAGCATTGGAACTTTTTAAAGATAATCCATTTAAAGTTTCATTGATTATGTCAAAGATTCCGGATGGAGCTCAAACAACAATATATAGATGTGGGTCATTTGTAGATTTATGCACTGGTCCCCATATTCCTCATACAGGAATTGTTAAGGCTTTTAAGGTCACTAAAAATTCTGGATGTAATTGGCTTGGAAATACTGAAAACGATGCATTACAAAGAGTCTATGGTGTATCTTTCCCAGAGAAAAAACGCTTAGATGAGTATTTGCATATGCTGGAAGAGGCTAAAAAGCGCGATCATAGATTACTGGGATCGAACTTACAGTTATTCTTCTTCGACCCAAATGTATCAGCAGGATCATGCTTCTGGCTTCCAGCAGGGGCGAGACTGTATAATAAGTTAATAGACTTTATTAGAAGTGAATACAGAATTCGTGAATTTACTGAAGTTATTACTCCAAACATTTTTAGTTGCGACCTCTGGAAAACTTCAGGGCATTACTTTGCTTATAAAGAAAATATGTTCATTTTTGATGTAGAAGAAAAGGAATGGGGTCTAAAGCCAATGAACTGTCCAGGTCACTGTGTTATGTTCAAGCATATGAATCCATCATATAGACAACTCCCAATTAGATTAGCCGATTTCGGTGTACTTCACAGAAATGAATTTTCTGGTGCTTTAAATGGCTTAACTAGAGTTAGAAGATTCCAACAAGATGATGCACATATTTTCTGTACTCCTGAACAGATTCAAGAAGAAGTATTTAAAGCTCTCGACTTTTTATTCTTCATATATGGTCAATTGGGATTCACATTCGACCTCTTCCTAAGTACAATGCCAAAAGAACATTTGGGAACAGAGGAACAGTGGAGAGAGGCAGAAAATGCTTTAAAGTCTGCTTTGGACAAAACTGGAAGAGAATGGAAATTAAACCCTGGAGATGGAGCATTTTATGGTCCAAAAATTGATATCATGCTTTGGGATGCCTTGAAAAGACAACATCAATGCGGAACTATCCAACTTGATTTCCAGCTCCCAATTAGATTTAATCTCCAATATAGAACTGACGAAAATGTTTCAGAAGAATCCTCAAATCAAGAACATACCCACCAAAATGCTGATCAGAACGCCGATAATTCTCTTAAACAGGGATATAAAAGACCAGTAATTATTCACAGAGCAATTCTTGGTAGTGTAGAAAGAATGTCTGCTGTCATTCTTGAACATACTGGTGGAAAATTACCTTTTTGGCTTTCTCCAAGACAAGCCATTGTTCTCTCTATTTCAGAAAAAACTGTTGAATATGCTAAATCTGTTGAAAGAGAACTTAACAGACGAGGTTTTGACGTTGCTGGAGATTACAGTGCTGCCACCATTAACAAAAAAATCAGAGAGTCTCAACTTTTACAGTGGAACTATATGCTTGTTATTGGTGAAAATGAAGCAAGAGACAAAAAAGTCACTCTCCGTTGTAGAGATACCACTGTTCCCCAAGAATTACTTACATTGGATCAACTCATTCTTAAGTTCTCTTCAATGGGCTTCCCTTCGAGCATCGACTCAAATCCTTCTAATCAATAAACTCATTACTTTTTTTAATAATGAAGATTTTACCATGTCAAAATTCTGGAATTATTAACTTAAAACCTTTTTTAGAGTCATAATATTCGCTTTCACACATTCCTGTATTAAGTTTCGTATTTTTGTCACTTCTCTTCAACATCTGGACTTATTCTGTATCATCATTTCAACTTTGATCTTACCCTCCCTCATTTTTTATTTCCATCCTTTAATATATTCCCACGTTACTTATTTTTTACGCCTAACTCAATTCTGTCTCCATTAATCGCACACACAACCTGTACCAATACTACAAAACTGCAAATATGTATGCATGCAACATTTGTCCACATGACACTTGCAAGTTACGTGTCAATACGTCATGTCTATTGTGTCCGAAATGTATAATTTGATGGAACAAGGAGATTGAATACAATTAATGAAGAAGAAAGGTTTTTTAAGAAGAAAAGTTTGGTATTCAAATACATTTCAATTTTGTTAAAGGAAATTATTACTTAAAGAAAACGTATTTTAAGACTAATTTAATAACCCAATTTCATTTTTAAAGTTGATTCTTCCGTTGTTAATTTATTCGTTTCTTCAATTTTCTGTAGCCATGCCATCAAAAAAGCAAGATAAAGGTGGTTGTGTACTTGTATTTGAAAAATTTCTAGATGGAATTGGAGTAAGTTTTAGATAATTCATGAAATTCATATTCTGAAAATAAGAATACCATTCATACAACGTTTAATTTCTCCTCTTAATTTCTCTAATAAAAAAAAATCCTCATCTTCCGACTTATTTACTCATTTTTCCCCCTATCAGTTTTTAGGTAGTCAATTAAGGACAGCATATTTAGCCACTTCTGAAGTTGTAAAAGAATCTATGTATCCAATGAAAGAAAATTGTATTAAGAGATATTCTGAAGCGAATACGACATGGCAAAATGTTGGGAGTAAAACTAGCAACCCAAATGCTAATACAATTATTTTTACGGATACAAAAGGTACAGAAACCATCTTTTCTCAATCAAGTTATAGATCAGGTTTATAAGTTTCAAGATTGTTGAAATAATAGTTTGTATTTACATTTTTTAATCCAGGAGTTTTTTCAATATCACAATCTGTCATCTATTCCATCTTCTTGATCATATTTAAGTTCTTTAGCAGACACTTTTTTTTTGCATTTCCTTCCATGAGAGCAATATTCTCTTATATTGCATTCATAACACTACAATCAAAATTATTCGTAATCAATTTCTTTTAGGATTGTAGAATTGTTCTTACCTTTGGATTTATTGGTTTACAAATAGTTTGACCATAACCAACAAAAACCTTGTTAATCTCGTTCCAATATACTCTAACCACGCATATTCAAATTGAAGTTTTAAAAGTAGTTTAAAATCTGGGAAATGACTATTCCTTAAAATCTAACTTACCTTGGAAGCATCTTCTCCATCTCTTTGGATGTTTCAACAGGGTTCTTTGTCTTTACCCACCCAATTCTATTGAAAATACGATGCATATGAGTATCTACAGAAATTCCAACAACTATTCCAAACGCCTGTTAATTTGAATCAAGTTAATAAAATAATGATATTGTTATTAAAATCTTGGCTTTTTTATCATCTGACTTACAATCTGCAAAATTAAATTTGCCATCTTTGGTCCAATACCTGGTAACATTATAAGTTGCTCATATTTGTCAGGAACTTTGCCCGAATAATTCTGTATAATGATTCTGGATATTTCTTTCAAGTTCTTTGCTTTAGTGTTGTAAAATCCAACTCCATACAACATATCTCTTAATGATTCAACCGATTGGTTATTAATAAATTCAAGGCTTAGACCATTATCAATCAGCTTGTTCATGCAAGCAGCTGTTACTTCATCCTTTGTTTGGCTGGAAAGAAAGGCTGCTACTAGGACATGAAATCTCTAAATATGAGAATTAGAAAAGTTCTTTTTGAAGTTCCAATCTCGTAATTGTTTTAACTCTCACTTACCCATGTATCTTCTGGAAGATTCTTGTTAGCTAAATTGATGAAGAAAGTTTAAAATCATCAATTACTCAAGTTTATTGGATTTACTTACCAAAAGAACAACAGCCAAAATTGTCTACTGGTGCCAAATTCTGAAGAAATTTTATTCCAAGTTAATTCATTCAATTGAAAAAATTTATTTATCAAACTACCTTCTCTCTTGATTTATTGACCTCTGTAAGAGATTATTAATAATTTACTTCAAATTTACATTTTCTCTTAACTTTACCTCTCCAAATGATATCAAAATTCTGAAGAGAACGACTTTCTGAACCTTCTTTTTTAATTGTTTTGACCATAAATTAATCTTTTATTATGTAAATCTTCCTGAAATTAAAATAATTTGTTAAAAAAAAAAAGAAGAAACGATGATAAAGTTGATTTGCAAACATGTTTTGAATTCATTTGTTAAAAGCGGGACATGTAAGTATATTATATATATATATATATATATGTTATATTTAGTATTAACCATGCTCTATTTAGTTGGATCTAAGAATTAGTATGTAAATTGGTTGTGAAAATTCCCAAGTTTGTACTCTTATTCTGAGATTCTATATTCAACTTTTGTCATACAGGGATCCAGAATGTTTTGAATTGAATAATACATGGATGTAAAGTGATTTATGCCAAAGCTCTATCGGTATCAAATCTGTGACTACATTGAGTTTGGCAAGCCTTGACAACTATTCCTTGAATATCCTTTTGTAAGCCATCGAATGCACTATTACAGCACAAATCACAAACCTCAATTTTGCACTTTTGATCGGCTTCTGTACAAATATCAAAGGCTTTACTAGTCCCAGAAATACATGTAGCGAGCTGATTAATGTATTCCTTAGTTGAATTTTCAGCATAAGTATCATTAACTGAGCAAGCACTCTTGCATGAATTATAATATGTTCTGTCTGTAATCATATTTGTGTAATAGTCACAACATTCGGTACAATAGTTATTGGTGCAAGTGACTGCTTTTTGTGAATTAGCTCCAAACATAGTCTCACAATGTTGTTCTCTCTGCAAAATGTGAGTGTTTAAAGTGCAAGACTTGTAGATAGAATTAGTTTTTTCTTCGTTTGATGAATTTTGGGCGTCTTTATTGGAGTCAACCCTGAAAGGTTCGAGAGAGACTTTATCGAAGGCTGTTTCAGAACAGTTTTTGACACTCAATCCTACCCTACCATGGGAGACTTGAGTATCTTTCTCGGTGACCTTAATAATCTCCTTAGTATTTCCATTGTACTTTGTTGAGTAAACATAGATTGTTGGCCCTTCAAAGTTTACAAGCATACGATTCCATTGATTTTGCGTAAAGCCAAACATGACTTTCTTTAATAGAGTAGTTTTCCCTTTAGTTTTTTTAACCAAAGTTGTGGACATATTTGAAACAATAACCTGATAATAATTATCGTTATCGGTATATCTGAAAATCCCAGATACTTTTCCATTTGGACAGGGTGGATTAAAATCAAAAGAGAAATAACCATTTTTGCAAGTATGAGTTTCCTTTAAGAGTATTCTAGATTCACCAGAAGTATTGACAACCATTGCATTAGTCCTTCCCTTATATTCTTTAATATATTCCCAGTTACCATTATCATTGTTGTTAAGAACATCATAAGTTGTCTCAAATGTGGACAGGTAACATTGTTTATAATTCGAACATCTTGGAGATCTTGGAGCTGGAGACATGAAGAATTTCTTGCAAGATTTGGCCTTAATTGAAATATTATCGAAGTATACACCACCAACGACTCCATTAGAATAGAAGGCAACAGTACCTGAAAGTAAATTTTCATCTACAACTTGTATTTTAATATTTCCAACCTTAGCGTAAATTCTATCTCTCTGTACAGTAATTTCAACCTTTTGGAACTCTCCTTCTTGGAGCTTGAAGTCTTCCCTTGTATCCAAAATGTAAGTAATACCTTCTTTAAGTCTTAATAATCTAATTCTCTCTTCTTCTTGGTTGAACTCAAGCAAGTAGTAATTGGACAAATCTCTAACTCTGAATGCGATACCAAAAATACCTGATACTGGTGGATAAACTTCAGTAGTTAGTGTAAAATCAAAAAATCTTCTGTTCCTAATTTGTGCGAAAGTTCCTCTTGGTGAGTGTTCAGATGAACCAGTGATTGGAGAATTTTGTCCAAGCAGCTTAGTTCTTCCCTTAATTGCAGTGGTTGTGTATCCCCAATCGCTTGGGCCTTTTTGGGTTCTTGGCATATCATATACGGAAAATGTTTGCTCGAATGGCATTTTCTGTCTATCCAATGTGAAACTTTGGAATCCAGTCTGTGAAGAATGAATTGCTTCGACGTCATCCAACTTGTCGAGTAGCTCTTTAGTTACTGATTTATAAACCCCAGTAACCTTTAATAGCTCGTTTGCAATATGATCGACATTATCAACAACATCCATTATCTTTGGAGATTGTGATTTTGTTAACATTTCTGCTGGCTTTAGTTTTCTTCTCATTTCCAGAATTGCTATCTTTGACTCTTCTTGAGTTGCAACACTTAAATATGGGTCCACACCATACGACTCATCGATGTATTGTGAAGCTTCCTTCAAAATTTTACTAATGAAAGGCTCATTCATTTTTCCCTCCCATAAATCTGTCTTGATTGTTTGGGTGGAGACTTTAACAGGAGATTGTAGCTTTTGTCCTTGTTTTACTTGTTGGTTCAAGGTTGTAGCTGTAGAAAGTTGATGGAAATCATTTGATCCCTTTGTAATAATATCAATTGGGCATTCCTTTGAAATAGTACTAATTCTTAAACTTCTTGTTGGAATACCTGATAATTTTTCAGATTCAATTTCATTCTTGATTGATCCTTCGTATGAATTCTTTGGACCTTCCAAAGCCACATTAAACATTCCTCCGGTATTTGTAGAAATTACTCCAACATGTAAAGCAGCTTTACAAATTGAACTCTTTTCTGAATATACACCATCACTTCCATACACTTTAGCTTTATACTCTGCACAGCCTGGTGGACATTGTACTATAATGTTTGTATTAATTGGTCCTTCGAAGATTGGATTTTTGTATGCAACAGTATCGCAATCAATATCAACATGATTAATTTGCTTTTGGGTTGGTACCACATTTGTAGAACAAACAATTCCAACAATATTTGAATTTTTTAAGTTGAAGAAACTTAAGTAATTTTCACTGAATCCAAGTCCTACTGCATCATTTCCAAATAATGTTGTAGCAGTCGACTCAGGAGATGCTAAAGAAAGAACCAAGCTGGATAAATCTGTTGTTCCATCTCTTAAATCTTGATATGATCCTGTGCATTTTCCATCTAAACAACCATAATCAACAGCCAATGGAATGCCACTACCTTCAGATAATTTGAATCCCATAATTCCTAATGCAGACTTGATTCCAGAAATTTGCTCAATATTTCTAAGTACTAATGGCTCCATTCCAACATGTGCACAGTACTTTCTAATATCTGAAACAGATGTAACAGAAATATATGATCCTGGATTTCCATTATCATTCCAGATATAATATGATGCTCCGAATTTCATGTCACACCATACTCGAATAGGCTCTGGAGCGCATCTTGGTAATATCCAATAGAAACCAGAAATTGCATTTGGATTTCTTGAAGCAATTGCAAAACAATCTTCTGCTGGGAGAGTTGGTTCATCTCCTGGTTCATGTCCAACTCCAATAGAAATTTCATTTTTAACAGCTCCTAACCCTTCCTTTAGATGTTTAGCATCTGAAATATAATCTTCTAAACGAGACACATATTCTTTTTTATCGGTAAAGCATTCATCAACTGACGGAAGCAAAGTATTAACTCTATCATTTAAAACTCCAAGGTTTCTTGTTCTTGACATAACGTCTCTAGCTGCGCTCTTTACCATTTCGGATGCCTTGGAATTATAATCTTCAACATAATTCAAAAAGTACTTATCTCTTGCATCTTTTGATAAGGCTGCGTCTCTACAGAATGAAACCACAGATCTTAAATTGTTTGTCATTAATTCAATTTCTCTTATACCATACAAGTATTTGTTAGAGTATTTACCATATCTTGGATGTGGCTTTTCCATAACAATCTGAATGAAATCTGAAATCACTCCATTCATTTCATTCAATGTTGTATTTGATGGATTACCCTCAACCTTTGTAATTTGTCTCATTTCACCATCAACTTTTGCTGCGATAGAGTAAGTAAATGGTGGAAATTCCCAATCTATTCTTAAATTTTTAAGTTGATAAGTCGTATTAGCTGACAAATTTATTGAGACTTTATGTTCCCCAGTACTTTCAAAAGCTGCTGATGCCCAGTATGTTGCTACATCGCTATCTATTGCTGCATCTACTGTATGTAATGCATCCATTGTGGAAGAGGCTGTTCCGCTCAATTCCAACTTAGTTGCTCCAACTCCAACACCTGCCTTATTTATTTGATTTACACATGCATTTGTTCCCTTAACCTGTAATTGAGAATTTTCATTAAACTCCCAAAATGATCGACCATCTTCAGCCTGTTCTGCAATTTCACAATCTTGAATAAGCAAAGGAGATGATCCACTAAAATCGCCATTTGCTACGATCAAGCATTTTGGAGGATTGCTTGGTGCACTTATTATTTGTCCATTTGGTCCCATTTTCCATAATTCTCTTCCATCTCCTGCAGAAATACCATATACGCATGAGTCTAAGTCTACCTGAGCAAGTTCATCCTGAACTTTACCTCCAATTACCTGTAAGCAGTTGTCCCCTCTCTCGTCTGTTATTCCCGATATTATCATGGCTAATGGAGACCCTGATCCAAGTGCAACAAGCTGTCTAATACCAATGTATTGGTTTGGTCTTGCCTTCATTTGGATTTTCACTGCTCTCACATCTCTTGAATGATCGAACATGAAATCTTCAGTATATTCCTTTTCGTTTTGAGTTGCTCTTCTATTTGGTACTACAATTTCGTAATTAATTCCATCTGGAGAAACCTGAATCTGGGTTTCTCTTGCACTTGAACTCCAAACTATTTTTAAACCAATTGCTTTTGCTGTTGCTGAGATAAAAGCTGTGTAAACAATTTGTTGTTCTGTTGAGAGTCCATTTGCAGACCTCCACTCACTATTTCCCATATTCAATGCATTTGATGGGTCAAATTCTCCATTAAAACTGCTCCCTACTAAAGTTGAGCTAGAAATTGCCTTCTTAAAGAAGTAGTAGTTTGATTCACCATCTTTTGCAGTTACTATAAGAGAAATACTCAAAAATGCCAACAAAAATGAAAATGTCTTCCACCTCATCGTATACTAATTAATACTTCTCTTTTCTACTAAAATAATGATTTAAAATTACTTGTGTTATTAACACAATAAAATTTTAAAAATCATTCAACTTTTTTCAAGTTCTCAGTTAATAACTGGCAGAATTTTTTCTTTTCGGTTTTATTTTCACAACGGTATAGGAAAACTGCGCATGTGCATGCAAATCCCCACTGGTATTAAAAATAATAAAAAACTTTTTTCAATTTTTATTTTACATGTAATATAATTATATTTATAATAATAGCTAAATTCTAAAGTTATAATTTATTCATCAAAAATAATATCTAAAGTGAGGTCTAATTTTTTTTCTTTATGAAAAAGAAAAATTTAATTATTGATGAATTAAACTCCAATAGTTATAAATTTTCTTCAAATCATTAATTAAATGTTTTGTGTGATTTCTTTGTATTCAGCCTCTTTCTTGATTTCCTCATATGAATTCCCGTTAATACCTTCAGTGTAATTTGATACCTCATTATTTGTATCAAAAAAGCTTCCTCTACTTTTCTTCTTAGGATATCCATCAATACTTTTTGACCTCTTCCTTTCCTTTTTACAACTATTCTTCTTCTTTTCGTTCTTTGAATTGGTTATAATCGGTGTTGCATTTGCTTTGGCCTCATCCTGGTTTTTCGAGATATTAGCCTCTATAGATTTCTTTAAAGCTTCCCTTTGGAATATATGAGACCACAAAGGTCGATATTCCTCATCCCTAGTACAGCCCGGACAATACCAAGTTTTTTGTGGTTCATTAACTATTTTTAGACATAGGAAATGAAACCAAACACCATAAATACATTGATTTCCGGATTCGCATCTGATCATATTATCTAGCACAGGTTGTTTACAAAAACAAAATTTGGATGTTTCATCTGAAATAGAATGGACATCATTGACTTCAATTTTCGGACTACCAGTTTGTACTGTACTGACTTCTTCCTCAAGAAATTTTGCTTGAATACGTTTACTTTTGCGAACTTTTAAAGAATTCGAATTTTTTTGTAAATCATTCGACTTTCCAGTATCATTATTTGAGCTTTCATTGGATAGATTAACTTTTTGAAGCTTCATAAATGCTTCGCTAATATTATTTCGGAGTAAATTAGTCATTTCAAGTTCATCCTTGGCCCATTGCATTTCAATTGTAGCGCAATTTTCAATCATCATAATAATATACCTCAAAATACTGATGTAAGATCTTAGCTTATATTTCTTCTGTTCAACAGAATCAATCTCAGAGACTTCCTCAATACTAAATCCGTGATTTCTTTGTCTTTTAGAGTCCTTAGTTAAAACACATTCTTGGAATTGCTGCTCCAAATTCCACATAATTCTTGAAATATCATCTTCAATATACTCAATACATAACTTTGTATTATATTGAAGTCTTTGGCTTCTACAATTAGGAATTTGCGAATCAAAGAAGTTGACTCCTTGATTGTTGTATTCCGAGTTATCCAGGTAATCTGGTGTAACATCTTCTTTCTCACTTTCCACTACATTCCCCGGAACAGTTTTAACTGAATTCAAAAACCCAGTAGATATGTTATTTGAATAAAATTCTGTCTGGTATACTGGTTCTTTCTTTTCTTGGTCTTCTGGGGAATACCAACTTGATGAGTACATATAAGGGTAACTATGGTCTTGATTTAACCCCGGTAGATCCGAGAAATCACCTGGACATCCCCAGGAATGATCCCAGTCACTTTCATCGGATGAAATTGAGGAATCTGACATAAAAATAGACTATTATTCCATCACAAGTTTTATCAAAAAAATATATAAAAATATTTGAAAATGGCGGCAAGTTCGAGAATCGTATTAAATATTAGTACATTTTGAAAATCTACATGTTTGTTTACAACACCTAAAACCCCATTTCTTGGTCTCCAAATCGTAATAAGAGCCCCAAATTTGGGTGTGATTCGCTATATATTCGTCCTCAACATAAATTGAGGACACAAATTTTTTTGTGGATTTTATATTCAAGCTACTTAGGTCGCCAACTGTAGTTGGCCTTTCAGTCAAATCTAGCTTTGAGATGCTGGACTGATTATTTCTTTCATACTTTCTGGAAATTTCTTCTAACTTCTTGAGATTGTCGTTATCTTTGTTTGATATGCTCGACTTATATAACATTTCTGATCTGGTTGGTAGTGCCTGTAGGTGTATACTTTCTCCTTGTTTATGCTTATTATATGCAAAAGCTTCCATGAGGAGTATCTTTGACACTTCTCCAGAATTCCTAATTGCGTTGTCCCCCCTATAGGTGTTCCCAATGTTTGAAGACTTGTGAAATGGGTCTTCTCTCATTGATCTGCTTTTTGGGTCATAAAAGGCAGAATTAAGATCCAAATTACGCAAGTACTTGGCAGTATCTTCTCTGATTCTCAAATTCCTTACATTCGTCCTAGTTTTATCTGATGAAGTCCCAAAAGTTGTTTCATCGAAGTCTCCTAGCTTTAGCTCATCCTTCTCGTCTGATCCCTCGTTCTTACCTTCAGGGTCATCCTTGTTTCTTGACAAAGATTCCTCCACTTTTTTCGCTCTTTTTTGTCTGGCTAGTTCCTCTACTGCCTCAAATTGCTCTATTATAGGTCTGTAGTCCTCGGGTCTAAATCCTTTCCACCTATCTCTCTTTTCATCTAAGTTATTTGTTTTTCTGGCTTCTGGAATTATCTCGTCTGGACAAATATCCAAGTTACTCCACTTTGCACCCACTTTCCTTGGACGTTCCAAGCAATCACGTGCCTGATGAGTCATTGAACCACAGTTTGTGCAGGCTCCTTTCCTATACTTCACGTGAACCTCTCCAATTACTCCCCTTTTTGTACCACTATCCAAGTCAATTATCGAGTCATCTACTTTTAGTCTTTGGTGCTCTAAGCTGCTTTCTTTCTGATTAATATACCAAGGAGCCTTAGCAATAAACTGTGGAATATGAGGATTCAGCGTATCATCCGCTGTTGTATTTGCATCTGTAGTGTTGTCGTTACCAATCTCCTCCACAACCAAGTCTTCTTTTTCATCTGAATTCATTGAAAATATTCAAGTTTTTGCATTATTCTATTTTCAAATAGTTTTGGCGCCAAACTCACTGTCAGAAAATCTAACATGCAAAGTCAAATAAAAGCAGGATGGGGGGAATAGTTAGCTAGCTAATTAAAATGGGATTATAATGCAAAAAAAACTACTTATCATCTACTTTGAGCCACTCACTGAATAGAACTTTGAAAAAGTAGTCTGGCCAAAGAGAAATACTAAGCCCTGAAATCAAGGTAATCCAAAGAAGAACGTTATTATATAAAGGAATCCAAAGCGTATAGACGTCGCTCCCAATTGTAAAAGAAGCAGCACATACAAAAAGAGTACAAATCCAGCTAAATAGAGAAAATGCCACAGCAAAGCCAAGTAAGTAGTGGATATGATCAGCCATTAATAGGACTTTGACGTTTACAACCAATATTACCAAATAATAAATGGTTGCTCCTACAATTGATTGGTTTGAACCAAATAAATTTGTGCTGTTAACTCCGAAAAGTAAGTACGGGATTGTAAAGACGACGAAAATATGCCAAGCTGAATCAAGCAGATAAATTAAGCAAATCTTCGGATTTAAAAACTTGTTATCGAGACCAAGCTTATATAAGTGTGGTTTAGATAGGGATTCAGACTTTGTGACATCAAAATCAAATACTGAAACTACAATAATCGGAACTGAAGAAAGAATTACATTATAAACTTGGTACCAGTAGTCAAAATAAAGCCTTGTTCCACTCCAAAGAGTGAAAAATCCATAAATAAAAACAGGAATCCCGACTGTTAGGTTCTTGTAAAACATGTACAAGGCCAATTTACATATTCTTCTATATGCAAGCCTTCCATGAACTAGAAGCAACACCTTAAGATCCTTAAAAGATGATATACCATAATCTGCAGTTAAAAAAGCCTGGTTACCTTCAAGTCCTCTAATTCCTATACCAACATTGGCTGTCTGAATCATATTGCAATCATTTGCTCCATCTCCCACTGCGAGAGTTATTTCGTCCATATGTTTCCTCACAATCCTGACAATGTTCCCTTTCTGTGAAGGTGCAAACCTCGCAAAAACCACAGTGTGGCATTTACAACACATTTGTACAAAAAGCTTTTCAATTGAACTTATGCTAGAAGTGATATCCTCAAATCTTTTGCATTCGGAAATGAAATCGTTGTTTGCAAGTGACCCTGAGAAAATCTCAGCTAAAATAGCCCCATCAATAATTATTGAGAAGTTAGTTTCTATGTTTTCAGAGTTTGAAATACCAGCTTTAACTTTCCTTAAAAATCTTTCACTTTTGTCCAGCTCAAAGTCTATTCCTAGAGACTTACAGATACTTAAAACCTTTTCCTTAATTTCAGATTTGCTTGAACATGTACGCTCAGTGAGTTCTAGGATCTCATGTCCAGGGCTCAGTAATCCAGCTGAAGCAGCAATTTCCCTAGCGGTTTCAACCTTATCTCCAGTGAGCATCCAAATCTTGATCCCCGCTTCTCTCAAGCATTTAATTGTTTCTGGTACTTCGTCCTGTAGTCTATCCTCGACTCCAGTTACTCCTTGAAGTAAAAGATCTTTTTCAATCAAGGAGGCAACTTCTTGCAGAGATGATTCTCTATTTTCAACACTGTTAACAGCTAATTGATACTTTTGGTTCCATTCCGCAAATTCTTCTTCTGAAATCTCCTTTTCAGCAATACAAAGGACCCTCAGAGCTTGATTAGCCATTTTGTTTCCAATCTCAAGATCCTTTTGGAAGTCCTCGAGATTCGACTGCTTCAATAAAGGAATCATCGTGGAATCTGCTCCTTTTGAAAAGACCATGATTCTTTCTCGGTAAAGCTCAGACATTATACCAAAATCCTTTTCATTTTGTTCAGAATTTAGTCTTTTTATTCTCACTACAACACTACTTCGTTTCCTATCACTATTGAAAGGAATCCTTGCAAGTACTTCCACATCCAAAAGTTCTCCAAAAGCATCCAATATCAAATGTTTAGTCTTTGGATTTAAACATATAAGGGAAACCCCCAAGTACTGAGCTCCATAACATAGAGCAGCTTCGTCCGGAAATTGAGCTGAATATAGAGGGAAATTAGATCTAGTTTTCTGTTTTGTATTGGAACTGTTATTGGAGGTTGATTTGGAACTTTGGCTTGAGATTGATTTGATACTTGTCATAAAATTTGATCCAAGCCTAGACTTAGGCTTGTTATCGGGGTTCAAAGCAATATCTGAGTTTGATCTAGTAATATTTATACTTTGAAAAGTAATATCTGGAAGGATATCAGATTCTATTCTTCCTGAGTTATACAAATTGTTAAGCATCTCACTTTGATTTTCAATAACAATGGAATTGTTAACTGCAATACCAATCAAAAGGTTTCCAATTCTGAGACTCTGGTTATTCCTGGACCTGATATCCAAAAATATGTTCTCATCAATGATATTTACCTGAGGAATGACTGTTTCCTTAATTAAACTATCCTTTTTTGAAAAAGAGGTTTCAATTGAACCATAGTGAACTCCACTAACACTCAGAGATTTGAACTCCATAATATTTCTGGTAAGAGTTCCCGTTTTGTCTGAAAATATGTATCTAACTTGTCCAAGATCTTCATTCAGGTCCGAGTTTCTAGCTACAGCATAAGTCTTGTTCACAAGGTCATACATTGCTCTATCCTTAGAAATGAACTGGCCTTGAATTGCTTTAACAATCTTCATTGAGACTACTAAAGCAATTGGAATAATATTCGCAAGTAAAACGATCCAAGTACAGAATCTAACAACAGGGACGAAAGAAATTGGAATGGTCTGGCCAGTGGCTCTATAGGATATTTCATTAACGTCAGAAACCCCAAGGTAGTAAAGATTATCAAAGACTCCATCCAATATATACTTGTATGTTAGCAGGGAGCCTGTCATACAAAGACAAAATAAGATGACCAGGACCACTAAGACCATTTTGTTTGTAAATTTATCAACATTGCTCATCTTTTTAGTAGGCTTTAGAGAATTCATCTGGATCTTTGACTCGTGTCCTGCATATACTATACAGCCAATGGCCCACTCTGTGGACCTAAGTATGCATCCTCTTAGGACAATGTTGTCAAGATTTATAGGGAATTGGGTAATTGTGTTTCCCTGGGTGACCAGGCCTTCAGAGATGGGAGGTAGTCTTATGATTGCAGTTCCATCAAAATTATGCAAGTCTTTCCCAGGAGGTGAACATTCTATTAAACCTTCCAGATACCTTGCTCTCTTGATTACATCATGAATATTGTTTCCAAGCATCTTGGTTGATTCTTTATGGGAAAACCTTCTTTTTAAGTTTGACTCTCCATCCAAGGACGAAGTATCAATAAAAACATCCCCATTCTCTGAGGAAGTTGAAAGAAGAACAATATCAGCAGGAATAGTTTCGTGGTTCCGTAGTATCACAATATCTCCGACTTTGAGCTCACTGGAGCTTGACCTTTCTGATCCCTCTATTCCCAAGAACCAAGAATTTTTAATATTCGAATGTTCATTATTCTCACTCTTAAAAGATATTACATGCTTAAGAGAAGGGCTCTTGTTCTTGGGCTTTTCTGCCTCCTCCAAGTCACAAGCCAAAGTCCTCCCATGAATGTAATTAATAAATGGAAATCTCTTAATAACTATGACCTCTCTTTCATTTTCAATTCGGTCATTTTGGTGTCTGTTTAGATCTTCCCAGCCATCCTTCACAGCACCAACAAACAAAACAAAGACCAAAGGGAGTGCCAGTGTAGGTATTCCATTTGTTGACGAAATTGAGGGAAATATCTGAAGCAAAGAGATGACCAGAAAATAAAAGTTCACAGGTCTGCAAAATTGCTCAAAAAGGTACTTCGGAATAAAGTTAATTACTGTGTATCTCGAAGTTCTAATAAAGTTCCCCGAAAAATTTCTAACTTGTCTGTTATTTATCACAACCAGTCTTGGTCGGCTGCTCGTAATATTGCAAAATCAATTAATTCCTGTCGAGACTTATATAAATTCAATTAAATGTAACTTACCTTTCTTTCACCACAGAAAACCTCTTGGAGGCTTTCCCCAAAACAAACATATTCCGATTTCCGAGAATATATTCATTAATTTCACCTTTATGGCATTTTTTCTAAGGCTGAAAATTATAGACATATTTTATATGGCGCCCAAACAAAAAAAAATCAGTTTTCACAATGTGTGAAAAAAAAGGTTTAAGCCTGCCACCAAAAAACGACGAGCTTAGGAGAGAGGAAAAGGAGTCATTAAAGGGTGAGTCATTGACTCTAAGACTCAATTTTAAGGATCTGGGTGGAGCCGTTGAGGAGCTTAGTGTAAACTCCTCGACTGAGGTAGGATTTGTCAAACTTCTGATAGCTAAAAGCAAGAATGTGCAAGCAAAAGATATCAGAATATTCTACAACGGAAAGAATATGATCAACCCTATGTCTTTGTGTGACCATCCAGGAGTTTTACCACCTTTGGTTGACGTAGATGTTTATTTTAATTCAGTTTAGACTATTATAAAGGGGTAAATAATTAACAGAAGTACCATTTTGGAAAAAAACAACTAATAAGTAAGCAGTATTCGATATATTATAATACCTGTCTAACATATGATTGGTAGCTTTCTATGAACTTCCTCAGAATTTGCTTAAATTGAAAGTCATTTGTTTGAGAAATCTCATTCAAAAGTTTAAATGCCTCATCTAGAAGTCCACCACCGGGCATAAATGATAGGAGCACAAAGTAGTGATACCCAGAGAACAAGGAAATACTCTTTCTTGCAAATGAAATGCTATCCGGGTTATTAACAGCATTTGGATTGTTTTGTGTGAAAGCTGCTTTAGTCCCAGAAAGAACCAAGTCTCTTGTAGCTACTATTATATTCAGAGGAACAACAATTGAACTTGTATCCTGGCCATGTTGATACTTCTGATTTACTTGAGCTGACCTCTTGTTGTTTTGTTTATTGGAATTTCTATCAAGGATGAGAGGAGCCTCCCCTTTAATTAGTAGCCTAAAAAGCGCCAGCTGAGAGTTTAGCAGTGACTCTTCCTTATGAGAGTTATTTAAGAATGAAAACCACAAGAAGGATGTGGCCAATTCAATTCCCATCTTATTAAGTTCTTGGGATATGTTTGAAGAAGAACTGAGATCTGGAGAAGTAAGTATCTTTAAGTATATGCTTGTAATTACTTCGACCGACTGTATGTAAATATCCTGTTCACTGAATAAGTGCCTATCGCCATTATATTCAAGCCAATGAATTGGAGTTGAGAGAGATGGAAGCAAACTTGAGATTAGAAAGCATAGAATAGGATTTTGAATGCTGACTAAAGCCTCTCTAAACAAAAAAGCCGAAGGAACCAAATTAACATAGGACTTTATTCCAAAACTAGATGTCACTCCTACGGGATTTAGAATTACCTGATTTAGTATTTGTTTTGCTTCACTCATTTTTTCCCCTTGAGTAGAACACAGTTTAGCTAGGAGCTCGAGACTCGCTTTTCCCTTTGAAAGTTGGTTAATAATCTTGACGAGTGAAAGTTGTATGGACGTTCTAGCTTGATGAGCCTCCACTGAAAATGCTACATCTTCTAGTACTGCTTGTCTAAACCTTTCATCTATACCACATAGGGATGCAGGGGATGGCCAACACAACAACCACAATTTCAAAATAGAAAGGAATATCTCAGGAATCAGTGTTCCAAATATATCTGTAAAATCCTCCGAGTTTCCATATAGAGTTATCAAATGACAAACTAAATGAGAAATCTCTTCGCATCCTTCCGAATATCTTGATCCTTGGAATGACTTCTGCATCCCATTGTATGATTCAATCAAAGATACTAAAAACGAGCTACAAATAGGAACTACATAATTACATATTTCAGGACCCATAATTCGTATGAACTTGTGCATAGGCGAAAGGACAGATATTTGAAGTCCATTGCTTTCTGAGAGCAAAATCGAGTTTGAAGATCTTGAAAGCAGTAGAAGGACATTTAGAGAAGCTCTCCAAAGATGGGACAAGGCTGCAATCTGCTCAGTGAGTGCATCTGAGATTGAAGAAATCATTTGAACAAGTTCCATTGCACTTCTCCATTTAAGAAGATCATTTTTGATATCATTTCCACCAGAATTCTGTGAAATCTGCTCAATTAGCTTGTGAGACAGTTCCAACATGGGTTTTACAATCTCCTCATATTGAAGGACCACCTCTTGCTGCTCTGTTATACTGTTTCTGGATTTTAGTTTGTTGAATAAGAGGAAACCAATAGCCTCACAGATAGTGTTTAAAGATTTGGATCCCAGTCCACTTTTGAAAGAGTCAACACATTGATTTTCAATTTTACCTTTCTCTGCAAGTTCAAGCATCAGACTCAATGTCTCATGTGATCTAAGCACCAATACTAATTTTGGAATATATTCAAAAAGGTAATTACTGAATGATTTGGTGATCCCTACAACTGACTTAGAAGATTGGTAGGAAATTGAGTAATGGGGATTAAGAAATCCACAGTTAGAAAGTAGTACGTCAAGAATACTATTAAGAATCTTCCTGGTTTCATCATTTTGAATATTAAGAGTTCCTCCATTATTACTCCCAATGAGGTCTGTAAAGTTCCTAAAAATCTGAAGAATTGAGTTTCTCAAGAATATTTCCCTATGAATTCCCGATTCCGTTGGCTTGTAGCACTTACAATTGAAATATATAATCTCAGAACAATCCAAAATAGAACCAACAAATCTGATATAATAATTTGAAATTAAAAGCTTCGAATCAGATAAAGAGGTGTTTCTAGACTTAATTAGCTTTCTCTTTTCAGCCAAAGAGGCCTGTCCAAATTTTGCAATCAAAAAAGAAACGGAGTCTACCTGGTTAAAACTTACAGACTGGATATCTTTAGTAAGGTTTTTGAGGATCATTTCCATGAACTCGCAGACTATTTCAGGCTTAAGGTCCAAAAGAGAAAGGAACAATGCTCCAAAATCTGGTGAGTTTTTTCCCTGATCCATAACTCCAGGGAAATCTATATCGGAATCGCCTCCAGTTTGGTAAAAGTAGTAGGAATCTGGCTTCTTAAGAGCGTTCAATAAGGCAAATAAGACTCCTGATACAAAATTTGAGAAGAAAGACGTATTGTTTTTCAGATCTTGTGAAAGTCTTGATATATAAGAGTCGTTTGACGAGAGTGTTAATGAGAAGTGAGTCAAAAACTTGCATGTTTCTTGTTTAATTTGCTTAATCTCCGAGCTCTCGATGGAAAGTATAATATTCAAAGATGGAAGCAAAGTTTCAAGAATCTCCATTCCTGTTTTAAAAGCAATTAAATCACTTTCCTCTGCTTTTTTAGACTCCAGCTCTGAAGATAAGTTTTTGATAGCAAAAAATAGCTCATTTATAATCTTAAGGACAAAGTTAGCTCTGAATGATAGGAGAAATAGGCAAAAGTCTTTGAAAATATCTCCAAAAGGTCCTTGTTCTATTGACAAAATAGTTTCAGGATTCTCTAAAATGGGCCACTTCCCCAGGATCTGGGACTGGAAATACTCTGGAGTGATATCCTTTATATTAAGCGTAATCTGGTTCTCAACCAAATATGAGATATTTAAATCCTTGAAAAGTTGAATTTTGAGCTTTGGGGGCATTCCCTTTAGGAGGATTGCCGATAAAAAGTTCAAAGTCTCAACAACAACAGGGGAATCAAGAGGATTCAGAAAGCTCTGGATAATAGACAGAACCTCGTTATTCACAGCATAGCTTATATCAATCCAATCAATGAAAGACTCCATCATTTTCATGGACGAAGAAAGCAGTTGGATTGTATCTTTAGTAAAAGTCTGGCTCTTGTATTTGGAGACTACAAAAATCCAAGCTTGGACTATATGATTTAAATCTCCATTTACTCTCATAATATCTTTAATCTTACGCCTTATTGAAATCTCTTCAGTGGATTGTATCCCAATATTACTCACAATCATCTTGTCAAAAGTACACAATATCCTTATAAACATATCTGGCATCCAATCATGTGCTGTAACCAAAGAAACTATGTCTAGAAAAGCAGATGGCCAGTTCTCCGGATAGTCCACATATATCATAGTCACATACAATTCAGAAATCTTGTTCTTTAAATAGCTTTGGGTACTTCCCATCCGAACTCGATCACGAAGGTATTCTGCCAACGCTTCCCTGATCACCTTCTTGTTCTCTATTGTTAGTTTACAAGAACTTGTCTTGTTGTCCTCAGCAGGAAAGGTCCCTATCATCTTAATTAGACTTCCAAGACTCCAAAATCTTACATCATCATCAGTCCCAGTACTAAAGTATTTCAGGCATATCTTCCAGCCTTCGGAGGATCCTACCACTAATTCACATACCTCTAAACTCCTCAACTTCTCAGATGGAGTCGATCCTGGAGAATTTAATGTTTTTATCGCTTTCTCAAGATCATCCATTATTCTGTCAATTACGACAAGTATTTTTGCTAATATAATCCACATCAGGCGGGAAAATTAGAGCTCAGTGAATAAAGGGCTGTAAACCCATGAATGAGGAAAAAAAAAGATAAGGCACAAAAGACCGGAATTCAAAAGGGATTTGAGCTTAGAAATTGGAAAGTTCAACATTAGTATTAGGAGTGATAGGAGGCTTACTTTTAGTCCTCCTACAGTCCGCATGTCGTTTCTGAAATCGCAGCTTGGAAATTGAAAGCTAGAGGAACTTTTTAAATTTCCTCCCCACTTTGTTCCTAAGAAAGAGTGAATTGCTATATTTAGTTAACATTTTGGAGTATGGATCGCACAACTTTTATGGATGGCTTAAGAGCCTTCCATGAAAGTCAGGGTCGAGCATTTAGACCCCAAAAGGTATCAGGTCATACTTTAGATCCATACAGAATGTTTTTGATGATAGTCGCAAGAGGTGGGTATTCCAGAGTGAATAAGAACTCTAGATGGTTTGTTTTTGGAAAGCCGATGGGGATTGATATTCCGGAAGGGAAGCAACAGGAGGTTGGGTTTGGGATCAAGAACTATTATTTGAACTGGTTAAGGGAGTACGAAAAGGCGCTGGATGATAGTACAAAGCTTGCAATGGCAGCTGAATTTGCTGCTAATAATCCAGATTTGGTTCCAAATCCCAGCCTTGCTTTGTCTTACTATAGCCAAGTTTCTACTTCTAATACAAATGAAGAAGCTCCTTTAACTCGTTCTGCTGCTGCTTCCCTCTCCAGAACTAGAGCAGGAAGAGCTAACGAGCAGATAGAGAAGACTCAGGCGGTTTCAGATCCTTCTCAGGTGATTGACTCTGCTGATGCTTTCTATTTAATTCCCTGCGAAAGTCATTGTCTTCACAACAAGCCAATAATTCCTTCAAATCTCACAATTTACGATATAGAAGAGCCTTATGCTCCAAAGTACCCTATAACAGATGATTTATGGTATTTGATGGCACACTTTAAGAATCCAAATTCAAATATGGAGGACAAAATTCAGATTATTAATAATCTAATGGCTATTGCAGCTAATAAAAGACTTAACCTAAGCAGTTTCCCTTCAATTATAAACGAATTCTCTGAAATAATGACTATTTGTACCTTTTATATTGACTCTCAAATACATAGAAAGGAGAAAATTCAAAGCGAAAGACCCCTCGATATTAATCGACTGAAAATCATGATTGAAAAGAGAGTTTGTCTATTGGATATTGTTTTAATCCAGAAACATCTGTTGGCTTCTTCTTCTAATTTGATTTCAATGATTCTCGGTAACAAGGAAAACCTAGAATTCATTTACGAAGTTGGTAGCTGCTCTAATCTTGGAAGGAACTTTCATAAAATCTCGACTTATCTCAATCACCAACCTAAAAATGATCAAGAAGCAGTAAACCAAGGCGGAAATCCCTCAAAGTTGAATGAATATTCTAATTTGTCGGGTTTTGAATCTTTAACTCATTCTAATACATTAAAGTCTTGTTATTTGAGAATTCCTGAAGCAATTAAGTCTCTCGAACAAATTAGTACCTTTCATGCAAAAAACTCCATACAGAATAGAGAGTTGAATATAGTACGCTTAAATGCTCTTTTAACTGCATTACTCACAGTCTTCAGGACCAGTTCTGGAATGATATTTTTATACGAGAGAAAGTTCCACAATGAAGTCCTTCCCTTGGTCTTAGGATCCTCGGATTATCGTCAAAAAGTAAATCCTCACACTGAGAAAGTCATAATTAAGCTTAATACCAATCCTCAATTAGAATCTGAATCAGATAGTAAAGAAAATAGATATAATTATGATGATAATTTTAGCCTGACTAGGGAAATCGATGCTGATTCAACGAATGAAGTAAGTTTCAAGGCTGAGCTAAGTAAGGAAACTAAACCTCAGAAACTCAATGACCCTGATTTACTCGACCAAGTTTTGGAATACTTTGATTCTGAAACTAGGTATTCTTGGACTGTTATTTCTTCCACAATGAATTCTCTCAACCATCTCATTCCAGTTATTTTTGATGACAAGTTAGACGAAGTATTAAGCCTTGTGAACGGTTTTATAATGGAGATTTTTAGATCCTGTAGAACATGCTGTCAGTTTTCAATCCCATCATTGGCAAATTGTATGGGAGAAGTGAGGAAAAACTCCTGTCTACTTCCCTGTCTGATCTATAATAAAGAAGGAATCCAATTTTTATCAGATACCCTGGAATTTGGATGTAATGTAATTCTAAATATTACTTCAGGACAAGCTCAAAGCAAATTTAAGTGCAACCAAAAGCTTTTAAATTCTTTTTTCCAAACAATTTTAAAGCTATCATCAACATGTATTGGATTCTACTCATTCCTTAAGGATGAGGAGAACTTTAAATCTGGTATATTTTGTTCGAAAATCGAATCAATTAAAGATTTATATGAGGAATTGGTCTTTCCAATTTCCCTAGCAACTTTAACAACCATTTCAGAACATGTTTCTTTTGGGAAAATCTTCCAATCATTCACCAATTTAAATTACCATTATCTTCATCACCACACCCAATTCACTCAGTCCCTAATTGAAAGCCAATCCAACACCCAAACTATTAACCAGGAAGTCCTAAATATTAGTGATAGCAATGACTCATTTGCCAAAGATCAAATCCTGATTCTTTGGGGAAGAGAAATCATTGGTCCCGTTTTTGAGCTACTTAAATTAGAATTAGATGAATTTGCCAAAAATAAATTGGAGAAAATACCAGTTTCTTGTTTAATGCTTTCTCAGTATATTATTTACATATCATCAGAATTGATGTCCTGGAAGAACTCCCAGAAGGATCCTAACTTACAGAAATTACATTGCAAATCTTCTAGGGAAATTGCAATTGGAATTCTGTCTCCATTCATTGATGTTCTAATTGAGCTAGCCTGGATTCCTTCGACATTCAGAAACCTATTCTGGTCCATCATTTCAGAAATCTCCAATTTTGGGGTCTCAAATCCTTCTCTAACCTTAGGTATTTCTAAGTTCACAGTCGAAACTCACTCTAAAGATTGACTAATTAGGAAATTAATATAGAATAACCATTAATCTTAATCTATTTAGTTATTTTCATCTATTATTTTCGCCTTTTATTAAGTTTAGCAATATAGAAAATTATTTATTATTCAAAAAAACAAAATAATCGCAATATCAAAATATCATATTCAATCACTCATTATTATCTATGTTTCCTAGCTTTAAATCTAATCAATTAATTGTTTCATGAGGAAATACTGGTAACTCTGGGACATTATGGTTGCTATTTATCATACTCTATTTTACATGTTTTAAGTTAGTTATCTTCCATTATTTAAATCTCTTATTTTCTATACTTACCACTAGTTTATTAGATCCCAAGTGTTGACAAGGCTTTTGCAAGATCTGTTCCCTCTCATCCCTCCATTGCTGAACCCGAGTGGAGATATCTGAAAAAATTTGCTGAAGTCTAATTTTGTGGCCTGGAAGCCAAGTTTTATTTGAAAACTTTTCAATTTCGTCAATATCCTTGGGTGTTATTGTACAAAGAGCTTCAAGCTAAAGATTTAATCAATTTAAATTGTTAAAATATACAAAAATAAATAATTTAAGGGGAAAAATGTTCGCCCTCGGATTTATTGAAAAACTTACCGTATCGAACCCTGCACCAATAAAGTCACCTGTAATTTTAGAATTAATAAATTGTGATCTAAAGAAATCTATTACTGCAAATCTTTCCTGTTCAAATTCATATTCTAAAAAGATTTTTATTTTATTTTTAGTTTAATTTGATATAAATAGTAAAAAAAAGATAATTAGTTGCATGCAAACACCGGTATCAAATTTTTTTTTGGTTGCATGCGCATTAAAAATTACTTACCAGCATTCCAAATTCTTGAAAATCCTAAAAGATGCTCTCCATAATTCTTACACATGAAATCTACTATAAAATATGGAATATTCTCAGGATCAGACTCATCAAACTCCTTTAAAAATGTCCCCAGAAGTCAATAATTCCGCAATGAAAGTTTAAATTGGGTCATTTTCTTACCTGAAGTAACCTCTCGGTTATTTTCTCCATAGCAATCCTTCTGGCTGGGAATCCCTGTTCCATTATTACACTCTTTAATAAAATCTGTGTCCTTTCTTTGCTCCAAAATTTTTACGAAAATTCAAAAAAAAAATACAAATTAAAAAATATTTCGTGTGCATGCACATGTAATATTTGTATGCAACCCCTAAATATAAAAGAATTACGAAAACAAAACCTCAACTCAATTTTTGCCTTTAGATGTGTTTTTTATGCTTGTGATAATAAGAATGATTATGATGTGTCTGTTTCTCCTGACTGATGTTAACATTTGAGCTGATATTGCACTGATTCCCTACACACTGAGAATCATAAGTTACTATTGCTTCAGTTTTCACCTGTTTAATGCATTTTTCTCCTTCTTCCGTGAAACCCTAAAAATATTAATGAATTTAAGTTAATTATTGAAATATTAATTAAATTTTTTTTTTCTTAATTTTCTTTTAAACTTACAATTGGGCACTTGAACTTTGCCTGAACAAATCTTAAACAATGATTTTTTTTCAAAATTAAGCCTGGAGGACAAATTTTCTTGTGGCCTGAGTACTCAAGCATAATGCATTTATTTCCAGCTTCCACAAATCCTTTTGGACATTTTGAAGTCGGGTCAAAATATATCTTATTTTCACATGTGTTATTTGGACATTCTTTCTTTAGCATCAAGAAACACTGTCCATTCACCATCATAGAATCCTTTGGACAAGAACTTAATGTAGAGTGGTACTTTTCCCAAACACAAATCGCCTTATCTAGTCTATATCCATTAGGACAACTCATCTCAGGCTCAATAACTTTCTGAATTTTGCATTCCTTGTGTTGGCAAATCTTTTCTTTATAAAGTAAACATTTGTCTCCACTTAGAGTATATCCTTCCGAAGGACAAATCATATCTTTTGGAACGATTTCAGACTCCTTACAAGTATTTCCATTGACCAATTCTGTTCCATTTGGACAAACTTTAGTAGGGGTGACTGTTTTTAGTTCCTCACAATTATTTTTCTGACATTCCTTGACTGAATAGGTAAGACAGTTTCCATTAGAAATAACAGATCCTTTTGGACAAGATATTTGGCCATTATTAAATAGTTTTTTCGTGCAAACTGGTCCTCCATAGTTCAAATCTTGAAGGTTCTTCTGGAATCCGGAAGGACAAGTTAATATAGGTGGTAATGTTTCTTTGATCAAACACCCCTCTGTTGGACAAATCGATTCGACCTCTCTAATGCAATAAGAATTCATGAGATTAGTTCCAAGAGGACATTTAATTTTGGGAAGATGATGAACCTTTTTTGAACAATTTCCTCCGGGGAAAAGTGAATATTGATTAGGACACTCAATAATTGGAGGATAATGAACTTTTTTCTCGCATTGATTATTCAAACACTCCTTGTAGACATACTTGACACATAAATCATCTTTAAGAATGAAATCTTTAGGACAATTAAGTGTAGAAGGATTTCTTTTGATTGTTTCACATTGATTTCTAGAAATTAAAGTTCCTTGTTTACACGTGATTCTTGGAGGGATTGAAATAGTGACTGAGCAGTTTCCTCCTGAGCATTCTTTAGATACCTGATGAACGCATTGATCTCCTACTAATTTAAAAGGTTTAACACATTTCAAAATTTGAGGTCCAATATTAATTTTCTCGCAAAGTTTGGTTTTATAGTTTAGAGTTTCGTTCTCCTCACATTTTAACTCTGGAGGCTGTTTATGAAGAATCTCACAATTACTATTCAAGCAAATCTTAACAATCCTTTCAATACACATTTGTTGATTTGCATTAGAAAGCTCTCCTCTTTCACATACCTTTTCTGGAAAGACTTCATGCTTAAATATACAAATCCCATTTTCAATGATAAATCCTGGAGGACATACACGGATTGAATCGATGATGTTTTTCAAAGTACAACCCTCTGGAGGACAAATCTTGCTGGTTGTTTGAATACAATTTCCTTCTTCCATAATATATCCCTCTTCACAGATTAATTCTGGAGCTTTTCTAATAATAGAGGCACATTTATTATCTTCAGTCATACTAGAACCTGGAGAACAAGAGTTAACTTTCGGGATCATAAATTCTTCGAAACATGTTTCCAGGGTTTTTGTGTGGTCAGAACAGATTCTTGTCATTGGAAGATATTCTTTCTTCATACATTCTTTTCCAATATTAACTGATCCTTGTGGACATGAAATCTTTGGGGGAAAAGCCTCGGTTCTGGTACAAGTTTTCTGATTTCTTATAGCTTGGGAGCAAACTCCTGAGTTTTTTTGGCCGTAGAATCCAAAATTTGAAGTATTTATAGTGTTTACTCCACTTCCACAGGGAACAGGAACAATACTTACCTCAGAACAATCATATTCAACTAATTTTTGGCACTGTTTGATTTCACTCAAATAATATCCCTTGGGACATTCATAGGAAGCGTCCATAAAACTCTCAACCAGACAGGAATCTCCAACTTTGGTTCCTTTGAGACATTTATATTCAAGAGGAAGAGGTTTTCTGCCTCCACACATTCCTGAATCAAGAGCAATAGTTCCTTCTGGACACTGAGATTTTGAGTCTGAGATATTAATTTGAACGCAATCTCCAAATTTTCCTTCTCTTCCAAATCCTTCTGGACAGAAAGAACTTGGCTTTGAAGTCTTAAAGCACTCATCTCCATTATCCAAAAACCCTGGAGGACAAATTTGGTTTCTTTGTATTGTTTTGTGGCAACTCATATCCAATTCATTTAATTCATACCCTACTGGACAGTTTAGTTCTGCTTCGGCTCTATTCTCTTTTATACATTTGTTTTCTATTAGAGAATATCCTTCTGGACAATTTGATTTGGCTCTAGTTTCTATAATGCAGAAATTTTCATTTGCTGAATCTTCTTTTGAACCTTTTGGACATGATTTTGGAATAATTTCAGTATAAATACATTCCCCTAAAGAATTTAAGGTACTGGGTTCCTGACAGACCAAATCTGGAGATCTGGTAGTAATTTTTGTACACTTTTGTGTCTCAAATTTAAATTTGTATCCTTCGATACATTGCTTTTCTGGGGATTCTATAACTGAGCAATAATCTCCAGAATCCAAAGAATTCAAAGGACACTTTCTTTTTGAAATGTTTTCACTTGTTAAGATACAAACAGAATCAGATAGTTCTGAGCCTGAAGGACATACTGTTTCGGCTGGAGACAGAATTACCTCCTCACATTGTCCATTGACTAAACTCTGGAAGTTTGGACAGGATCTTTTAGGGGAAACAAAACTAGCACATTCATTTTCACTAATTTCTTCATATCCTGGAGGACACACATGGAGATTTCTTTCATACCCAATACAAGTCGAGGTACTTTGTTCAAATTTAGAGTTTGGAGGACAAATAATATTTGGTTCAATTGTTAATATTTCCTGACAAAAATGATTTTCTGAATTATATTTGGTCCCAGGAGGACACTCCCACTCCCCTTTTACTTTTTGTAGACATGAATCCTTGGATCTGAAAGAGTTAATAGGACATTCCTTCTCTATGGTATTTTCTGAGATACAAAGCCTATTAGATTCATCAAAATATGAGTATTTACTTGGGCAGGATATTTCTGGTTCAACCGAAAGAATGTTTAAGCAAACTTTACTTCCATTATGAATAGTTTGTTGATATCCCTCTGGACAATGAAACAGAGGTTCTTGGTAATTTACACACTGATCTTCAATTTCAACAAATCCTATGGGACAAACTCTAGTATTAATTCTGGACATTGAAACGCAAATCTGACCCTCTAAAAAGAACCCAGGAGGACACTCTAATGTAGGATTTGAGTAATTAACATATCTACAAAGAGATTGGTGTCTAATATTCTCAAGCTGAGTCCCTTTTGGACAAACATATTCTGGCTGAATCCATGTAACACAGTTATTTTCATCGAAATCCTTAAACCCTTCTGGACAAATCTTTGTTTCGATCTGATCTTGAATACACATCTTTAAAGAAGGATCAAAAACAAAAGGTTCTGGACAAACTGCAGTTGGGAAAGTTGCCTTTCTCTCAATACACATATTTGTACTAGAGTTAAATTTGAATGGTTCCTGACAAGTTTTTATTGGTTCTCTGACCATAGCACAGGTATCTCTGAAATTAATACTTCCTGGAGGACAAATTGCCTTAACTTCCTCTTTATAGTAGCATTTACCCGTATTATAGTCCATTTCCAAGCCATCAAGACAATATCTCTCTCTCTCAGCAAAGACTTCCTTAACGCATTGTTTGTCCTGCATTTGAAAACCTGTAGGACATTCCTTGAGGAGAGGTTCAGCCGAGTAACACTCTGATCCCTTGGATACAAACCCTTCTGGACAAACTGGAATTTTTTGTGTCTCAATTTGATGAACACAAACTCCATTGACTAGTGCAAAATTACCTGGGCAGGTCTCCACAGGTACTCTCACATACTGAGAGTTAGTTGGAATACTAAAAAAAAGAAGAACTGAGGCCAAAAAAATTCTTGTAATTCCTGATAAACTAATCAAAATCATTTTTAGATCTCCGGTTTTATGTACCGGTATCTTCATGCATTGTTTCCTCATCCTGATGAGGTTGGCTTTCCTTCTATTTTATTCACCAACAGAAAAACCTTCTCGCAAGATAAGTAAACTCTAATCACGCCTGTACATCTATCTCCGAATCCTCTTCTTACTCGCATTTTCATAGTTATAACTTTTTCACATTCTCCATTTTACGATTTTGACACAAGGGTTATTTTGGCGGGAAATATGTAAAATAGGAAGGCCTTTGCTAAATTTAACGAGTGTGGGACATTAAAAATTGATATTCAGGACAAGGAAAAAATATAAGGGATGATTCTGTTTGGGATTTTGGTCTGTTTTTTTACTGTAACACTCTTTTTAATTTCTTCATTATTTTTTTTGCTATGTCTGGTTGCTCGTAGGATTTATAAGAAGAGATTAAACAATTATGAGACGAAACGGAACATTGCTGTTTTAGTTGTTGGAGATATAGGTAGGAGTCCGAGAATGCAGAATCATGCTTTGTGTATTTCCAAGAGATTTTGCTCTAAGCCGGAATCCTCAGGGAACTCTGGAAAGTTAGTAAAGAGAAAAGGAAATAAAGATAACAACCAGAAACTGGACGATAAAATTAATAATAACCATGTTTATTTGGTTGGATATGATGAAACTACTTGTATTTCAGCTGTAACTATAGACGAGAATATTACTTTACAGGGGATTGGGAAAACTTTTGTAGATCAATATAGAGATGTTCTTCCTTTGTGGGCTTTTCTATTCATTAAGGTGGTTGAACAGTCATTGAGAATTTTTGTAACGATTATGAATATTCCAAACCTCTCTGGGATAGTTTTACAAGTTCCTCCATCTATACCAGCAATTCCCATTGCTTTGTTTGTTTCTTTCATTAAAGGAGCTCATTTGATCATTGATTGGCATAATTATGGACACACCTTGCTGATAGGGGATATAAAAGAGAATTCTCAATCCTCTGGGATTAAGAGAATATACCAACTTATTTTGGTTAACAGTTACAAGATATTGGAGTTCTCATTAGGAAGACTTTCACACTCTGCATTTTGTGTTTCGAAGGCCATGCAAAAGGACTTAGCAAAAAGGGGAATTCAGGCAACAGTGGTATATGATAGGCCTAATGCTGACTTTAAACCTTTAGAGTCAATCTCAAAGAAGCATTCTGTCTTGTTCAAATACTTCGGAAGTTCAGAGGATGAGATATGTTTTGAAGGTTCCAGTTTAGAAAATAAATGTATTCAACAAGATACTTTCAATGGTAAGGTTGAGGCAGAAAGAAAAAATAAACACAAGTCCATGGAAAACAAGAAATCTGTTCAGAAGAACAAGAAAAATAGACCTAAGACAGAAAATACCATAACATATGATGGATCTTTGACAGATGTCAAAGATATAGTATCTTTGTATTTAAATAGATCAGTCTTAGACATGTACCAGACTCGTGAAAAGATAAATAGACTTCTCAAAGAAAAGGGAAAACCATCTAACAAGACTTCTTTGTTCTCGGAGTCTTTAATGGAGGAGGAATTCTTTTTAGAAATAGAGCCACAAATCTTGGATGAGATCTCTTCGAACTTTACTAGTCAGGACTTGAAGGAACTATTAATTAGAGACGATTTATTCTTCGATAATCATATTTTCGAGACCTCACCTATAACTGAATTAGGTATTTCTTGCGATCAGGTTGATAATAAGATCTCGTTGAAAATACAATTTAAGAAGAACAGACCGGCAGTTTTGATAACTTCCACCAGTTGGACTCCTGATGAAGATCTTAATTTACTACTTGAAGGTCTTGTGGAATACGATAGACTTGTTTCAAAACAAGTGGGAAACAATAACTTATCTAATAAACTTCCCGATATATTCCTAATCATTACAGGTAAGGGCCCAAACAAGAAGTTATGGTTAGAGAAAGCTTCAAAAACAGAAATGAGGCATGTGAAGATTAGAACAGTCTTTGTTGAAGCTGATGACTATCCAAGGCTACTAGCTTGTTCAGACTTGGGGATTTCTATGCATTACTCTTCTAGTGGGTTGGATCTTCCAATGAAAGTAGTTGACATGCTTGGAGCAGGAATTCCGATAATTTCTTTCTCTTATCCAACTATGAACGAACTTTTAAAGAGTGAAAAACTTGAATTATTCTTTTCAAATTCGCAAGAGCTTTGCTCCAGACTTGTTAATCTACTGGAAGGATTCAATTCAAGCCTTGAGAAAGAAGCTTTACCTACTCCAAATTTGAACAAAATCCTCAAATCAAACAATTCGAGGAGGAGGGAAACATTCTATCAGGAGTGGAGCAACTCAGCTGTGTATCATTTCGATGAAATGGTAATTTAACTCAGAAACAAGACCCAATAATGAAAGCTCCTGCTTCATTATTGTCAAGACTTGGAAATATGGCTAAAACAATGATAAATATGTATTTTGACGATAATTAAGAGGTATTATAATACAGTAATTAGTGCTATAATTAATTAACTAGGTACTTAGATTAAAAACTACAACTCTATTCCTTATACTCATTTTCTTGATCCTCTTCCTCATCATCATCATCAAAAAATTCTTCCTGCAATCTCTCTTTTAGTTCTAAGTATATCTCATTAGTTGTGTCTCCTCTGAGAATGTCCTTGACAAAGTAGCATACAACTTGCATTTGAAGTTGCTCAAGGGCTCCTCTAATCACTCCACATACTATATTACTATAATTCAAAGAAGATGAGTAGCAAGGAGGAAGCTCCACGAAGTCAGCCAAAGGGTTTTCATTGAATACTAAAATGCATGAAGTTTCTTCCGGATTCCAATCTTTGGTTTCAGCAGTAATTCCAAGAAACATTTTAAAACCAACACAAGCTATAACTTCTGCTGTATCTCTAAAACTATCACATTTTGAAATTCCAGATTTGGCGAGAAATTCATCCACAAGACGAATACCAATATTGTATCCAATCTTCTCAAGCTTTGAGTTAATGAGTTCAGCATTATCAAGATCTTTAACAAACTGAGCAACTAAACTACCATACATCAGAGAAAAAACCTCCCCGTTGATTTTTTCAGTTTTCTGAAAAGCAAGCTCTCCCATTCTGAGATATTCAGAACGTTTCTTGTGTTGACTTGAAGAATTTGACATTCCACGAAATTAAGAGTAACTAAAGTGGAAATTTAATCAAAATCAAACTAGGCGCCAAACTAAGGTAAAGTAAAAAGCGGACATTAACACATTAACTTAGAGAAAAAAGTTGAAAAAGCTTCAAAAATCTGGAAATTTTCTAGATATCTAGAATTACAAGGGAAGATATTTCTGACATCTTTTATTATCAAAAATATTGCAGAACAGAGCTGTTCGTGAGAAATAAAGAATATTAATGAATACAAATCCGTCTTGCCTCAAAACTGAGAGAATTAAAGTATTGAGTCAAAATAAGAAAATAGTGACAAAATAAAGTGGACAAGGAATCCCATTCGGATCTCATGTTTAATTAATGTTTATGGATTACGAGCGACTAAGATTTTTCGTGATTAAAATAATGTGGGGTACATAAGTTTGGGCGCCAAACTGTGGGTTACTTTTGCTTTGATTTTAGGTATCTTATTTTGCTGTTGTAAAAATGTTTTGCAGTAAATTGTTTTTTAATTTCTGCCTAATAAATATTTTATATTTTTTTGCCTTTTATTTTTCAATGGTTGTTACAGTATCTTTGAGAAGTACAAACGATTCAGGAAAGACATTAGATTTGGAAGGTTTGAAGGAAAATCTTTCCAAGGCTGGTCAGAGCCACATTTTAGATTTGTTGGAATCAGGAGATTCTAAGAATGTAAGTCGATTAGTTTCCCAGTTAATGACTTTGGAAACTTCATGTGTGGGTGGTGGATTACTTGGATATATTAACAGAGCCAAAAAATTGTTGAAGGACTCGAAAGAAGGCGTGAATCCAAGAGAGGGGTGTTATCCTGAGGTACCAGAGGTAGTTAACTTGGATGTTGGCACTGAGGATTTCAAGAAATATGAGGAACACGGTTTTTCTGTTTTAAAGCACGTTGCATTTGTTTTGGTAGCCGGTGGTTTGGGCGAAAGACTTGCATTTGAGGGAATAAAGATAGGAATCGAGCTATCAATGGCTTCCAACATCACATTCTTCCAGCTATACACAAGCTACATCAGGGAGTATCAGAGAAGGTTGAAGGAGACTTTTGGGGAAGATATTGCAATTCCTTTGCTTATCATGACATCTGATGATACTGACAGTATGACTAGAAAGTTTTTGGAAGAAAATGATCATTTTGGCTTAAGAGAGGACCAGGTGTATATAGTGAAGCAGCTTAAGGTTCCTGCTTTGATAGACTCCGAGGCAAAGATTGCACTTGATCCTGAGGACAAATACTCAATTTTAACAAAGCCTCATGGTCACGGAGATATTCACACTTTACTCCACGCATCAGGACTTTTGAAAGATCTTTCTAAGAAAGGAGTAAAATTCTTGGTTTTTATTCAAGATACAAACGCTTTAGTTTTTAACTCAGTACTTCCAGTATTGGGAGTAACAGCAATGGAATCATTCGTGATGAATAGTTTAACAATTCCCCGTATTCCATGTGAGGCAGTTGGCGCCCTGTGTAAGCTCAGATATCCAGATGGAAAGAAAATTACGATTAATACAGAGTATAACCAGCTCACTCCTTTACTTAAGAGCTGTGGATTGGGATCAGATTTTGCTGATGAGAAGACTGGATACTCTCCTTTCCCTGGAAACTCGAACGTATTGTTTATTTCAATGGAATATTACATGAAGACCTTAGAAAAGACTGGTGGAGTTGTACCTGAATTCGTGAACCCCAAGTATGTGGACTCAACCAAGACAGCATTCAAGAGTCCAACTCGTCTAGAGTGCATGATGCAAGATATTCCCCTCTTATTTGAATCTGATTACAAAGTTGGATGCGTGCAAATGCAGAGATGGGCTACATTCTCTGCTTGCAAGAATAGCTTGACAGAGGGAAGAGCAAAGCATAACGCAGGAGTCTCTATAGATACCGCCTCAATAACTGAAGGTGATTTCTATGCAGCAGCCTCACAGTATTTGAGATTGGCATCAATAGAAAAAGGTATAGTTTGCAGAATAGAAGAGAGCGGAAAGGATCCAGTTACAGGAAAGGACGATAAAAACTCTCTTATCAAACACGAGATGATCGCTGGAATCCCGGTCAGAGTTGGAGCAATGGTTGTTTTGCATCCTTCGTTCGCAATCAAATACTCCGATATTCTCCAAAGGATCCAAGATGGCCCCATTATTATTACGAGTAGATCCTATGTGCATTTGGAAGGAAATGTGGTTATTAGTGGAAAATTCTTTGTAGACGGTTCGGTCAGAATCGTAGCAAAGAATGGTTCAAAGATTGTTATTAAGAATCTCGTTGTTAACAACACTGGCACAACCAGATATCACATTTCTGAACAAGACATGGGACATGCAACAAGCAACCAAAAAATCAGAGGATATGGAATCAGACACGAACAAATAAGGGAAATTATCCTGGATAATGGAGAAGAAGTTGTTATTGACGACCAAAACTAAATAGACTTACTTTTGCACCTATTTTTGATACTTTTTTAAAAATTGTTATTACTAGTTTAGTTTAATTTTTAATGTGAATTCAGACATTTTTGCATGCAAAACTTTCCCCCTAATATAATTTTTACCCTTTAAGTGCCCGCCAAAAACGGGCGGGCAAACACATTAATGCAGATTTATCCATGGAAACGTATTTCTTAGGAAAAAGTAAATTTGTCAGGAAAAAAGTACAAGTCATGTAAAAAACCCAAAAAAAGCATGGTTTTGATATCATGGGAATGTGTGTGTGATCTGACATATCCTGGACAGTCTTTGTATGTGGTAGGGAGTCACCCAAGACTGGGAACTTGGAAGATTACAACTGAGGAGGAAGAGAATAAGCCTATTCGACTTATTACTGACAAGCTTTCCTATCCTGTGTGGAGAACAAGCGAACCTATTAGGATTCGAGGCGCCTGCCTTTTAGAGTATAAGTTTATTATTGGTAAGGAAAGCGAACCATACGAAAATTTAGAGTGGGAACCAATCCAAGGGAACCGATACTTACAAGTTGACGAAAATTATCCAGAGTACAAATATATTATTCAATGTAGCTGGGGAAATGTCTCCAAAAGCACGATACGCTTTGAAGAGTATTTCGGTAATGATAAAAAAACTGATGATTATTCCTCTAGAATAAAGCCTGGATCTAGGTACGGTTCATCAGGAAATGCAGAGTTGTACTCTGAAGAGGATGAAGAATCTAAAGGAGGGGCATACGAGAGCTCCGTAACACCTCCACTAATGCTAAGCAGGACGGGGTCCAGATTAAGGCTCCTCTTGGACAGGTCTAGATTTATTTTAAGCACAAAGGGAGATATTAACCAATATTATACATTGGAAAATACTATAGGGAGGGGATCTTGGGGAGAAGTAAAAATAGCTGTCCAAAAAGGGACAGGAATTCGGAGGGCAGCAAAAAAGATCCCAAAATATTTTGTTGAAGATGTTGACCGTTTTAAACAGGAGATCGAAATTATGAAGTCTTTGGATCATCCAAACATAATTAGGCTTTATGAAACTTTTGAAGATAATACTGATATATATCTAGTTATGGAATTATGCACCGGAGGAGAGCTTTTTGAAAGAGTTGTTCACAAGAGAGTTTTCAGAGAAAGTGATGCTGCAAGGATTATGAAGGATGTGTTGAGTGCTGTAGCTTATTGCCATAAGTTAAACGTGGCTCACAGAGATTTGAAACCTGAGAATTTCCTTTTCTTAACAGATTCCCCAGATTCTCCCTTAAAATTGATTGATTTCGGTTTGGCAGCTAGATTCAAGCCTGGAAAAATGATGAGGACCAAGGTTGGGACTCCATATTATGTGAGTCCACAAGTTTTGGAGGGTCTTTATGGTCCAGAATGTGATGAGTGGTCAGCAGGAGTAATGATGTACGTTTTGCTTTGCGGTTACCCTCCTTTTAGTGCACCTACGGATTCTGAGGTAATGCTTAAGATTAGAGAAGGAACATTTACATTTCCAGAAAAGGACTGGCTCAATGTTTCTCCTCAGGCAGAGTCTCTAATAAGGAGACTATTAACAAAGTCTCCGAAGCAGAGAATTACTTCTCTGCAAGCATTAGAACATGAGTGGTTTGAGAAACAGCTTTCTTCATCTCCAAGAAACTTATTGTTGGATAATGTAATTTCAAACTTTAGAAGATTTCAGGGTCTTTCAAGATTAAAAAAGATTGCTCTGACATTAATAGCTCAAAACATCGATGAAAGGGATATCCTGGATTTACACGACACATTCATGGAACTAGACACTAGTAGAGATGGAACATTAAGTAGAGTCGAAATTATCGAAGGAATTAAGAGAACAGGCTGCAGTCCCACAATTGGGATTGAAGCTCTTCTTGATGAAATTGACCCTGAAGGCACTGGAACCATTTCTTATACAGACTTTATTGCAGCTTGCATTCAAGAGCGGCAAATGTCCCACGAAAGTGCATGCAAAGCAGCATTCAGAGTATTCGACATTGATGGAGATGGACAAATTAGTAATATAGAGTTTCTCAAGGTCATGTCTCTTTCTAGCAAGGCTAGGAAATCAGATGATGAGCTAGCTCAAGAGCTGAGCGAATTTATGAAATCGGGGGATTTAGACAAGGATGGAACTATTAATTTTGATGAGTTCTGTCATGTAATGAGAAGAGTCCCATCCAAGTTCCTTCTTGGAGAGGCTTCTGATGACACTATTAACATGATGAAAAGATGTTCTTCTAGAACTAACATTAATTTATAGTCTAGTTTTTCAGCATTAACTAATACTATTACGGGCTACTAAGTAGAAAAGGATTAGAAGGCCTTAGTTTTGACAATTATATTTGATGCATTATTTCTTTGTATACATTCGTTAATTGCATATAATTAGAATCAGGTTCCATTCAGCTTCGCGGAGTTTATTTGGCCCAAAATTAAATATTTTCTGGGTTATTTTCATCTCCTGCTCCTTTTTCTCCCTTTTCTGTGTCCCTGAGAACTGAAGTTCTGCGTTTAGCATCAGAAGAATAGTTACCCGGTAGGATTGAGACGGATTTAGTAATGTCAAATGTTTTGTAAATTCCGACAAGTCGGTCAGCCGTTTCAAACATATGGTTTCTGAGAGAAACAACGATAAACTGAGCATTCTTGGTCTTCTCTTTAATAAATGTTGCGATAATGCTGACATTTCTAAAGTCTAGAGCCGCATCAACCTCATCCATGAAGTAGAGTGGCGATGGCCTGAATTGGTGTAGGGCAAAAACTAGAGCTAGGGAACTAAGGGTCTTTTCTCCTCCGGAAAGGTTGTGGATGGGCCTCCAACTCTTCTTCGGCGGCCTTACTGAGAAGATGATACCGTCAGAAAATGGATCCACGCTATCAATCAATTCCAGCTCAGCATCTCCACCAAGAGTAATCATCTGATAGATTTCCTTGAGTTGAGAGGCAATAACTTTGAATCCAGAAATAAACTCGGAATATCTGCTCTGTCTTACAGCGTCAAGGTGTCTCCTGCTTTCATCTCTAGCATTAGTTGCTTCTTCAACTTCTTGGTTTCTTCTATTAAATAGCTGGAGCTGACTAGAATACTGGGAGAATATATCTGGTGAAGGCCTGAACTGTTTTACTGAACCTCCATTTGAATATTGCTCACATATTGTTTGGAGCTGCGCTTGCAAAGACTCAATATGTGGCTTAAGCTTTGCAGAATTCATCTCACCTAATATTCTCTCATATTCAGCATCCTGAACATCCTGAACAAGAAACTTGCTCTTTAAAGACTCTATTTCAGAATCCTGGCACAGAGCAGGCTGCTCGTTCTTTTCAGGTTCCATATCAGGAATAGATGGAATGCAAGAAGCGTCCGCTCTTACCTTCTGGAGCTTTTTTTGTAGCTGTTTGATATTTTGACTTTCAACTTCAGAGATTTTAGTGGAAAGGTCGTTCAGCTTGTTGGATAGCTCTACATCGCGTAACTCGAGTTTTTCAATTTCTCTTTCAATCTCTTCAAATCTAGCCTGGAACGAGCTATGTTCATTCAGGAATGAGTTCAGTTCCTCTTCAGCGACTTTCTTACTTTCCATAATCTTCAGCGCTACTTCCTCAAGTGAAACAAGTTCAGATTCTGTCTTATCTATCGTTTCTATAAGAGCCTTGGCCTTATTTTCGAATTGTTCGATGGATTCGATGGCCTTGAGTTTCTTTTTTTCAGACAAAGTAATTTCTACTTGACTCCTGCTAATTTCGTTCTCCAAAGCTCCAATAGTCTTTGTGAGCTCCTGAACAAGCTCAGATTGTTTCTTCATTTCTGGGCCTCCAATTTCGTTCATCTCCTTCGTAAGGTGATCGACAACAATTTGTTTTTGTTTCAAAGATGCTTCTAGAGTAGATATCTGTTTCTTCAATCCTTCAATTTCTGATTCCAATCTCGAGATCTCTGCCATTGTTTCAGTCTGGTTATTAGGAGATTCTTGGTCAATTTCGGACAAAATTTCAGATCTAGACCTCTCAGTCTCTTCTATTGAAGCAAGTTCGATCTTGATCTTTTCAAGGGTAATTGTATAGCCATTAATATCATTTTTAAGGTTTTGAATATGATCCTCCAGGTTCTTGCATTCAGATTTAATTTGATTACATCTACTCTGATAGGCTTCGAAGTCAGTTTCCAACTTTTTAAGTTGTTCAGGCGTGGGAGTTTCTGCAGTCTTTTCCCATTTTTTACCAGCATGCTTCACAACAGAAACATTAGAACCACCTCCTGTCATTGTTCCACTGGAATCAATTAGTTCTCCATTAACAGTTACAACTCTCCATCTCTGTTTTCCACTATAGGAGATTTTTGTTGCAATATCGAGGTTATCGACAATTAGAGTGTCTCTCATTGCAAAATACCAGGCAATCTTGAATTTAGGGTCTTTGAACTTAACTAGATCAAAGAATCTTTTGGATCCTTCTGGAGCTTTAAATGATTTTTCCATATTTTGTATAAGATTAACAGAGAGTTTTTCCAAGATAATACACGATACTCTGCCTAAATTAGACTTTCTCACATAATTAACCACTTCTTGCGCATCTTCGGTAGTCTGTACAACGATGTTTTCAATCTGTGGGACTGAGGAGGTCAGTGCAAGTTGGAATTTGTCATCCACCTTACCCAAATCTCCCAGTCTTCCGTGCACTCCACTCTTTTTAAATCCGGCAAAATGTTTCATAACAGTTTCTGACAATGATAGCTTGGAACCTTTCTGCTTTGATTCAGAAACAGCTTTAGTTTCTAAGTGATTGTTCGAAGCTAAAAGGCTTCTCGCCTCATCTAGCTCGATTTTTTTAATACCTAGAAGTCTACTATTCTCACCTAAATCCTTTTGTAGTTGTTCAAGTTTTTTAGATTTTTCATCAAGAAGAGTCTTACTATCCTTTAGACTCTTAGAAAAATCCTTGTTTTGCTTGTTCAAAACTTGAATCCTTTTAACAGTATTTTCCTTCTCCTTTTTACTATTTTCTTCATTTTCTTGTTTTTGAATCAGCCTTTGCTTCAACATATCCAACTCAACATTTAACATATCATAAGATTGTTGGAGAGATAAAAGCTTTTTTTGTAAAGGCAATAGTTCCTGTTCCGCCCTATCCTTCTTCTTTCTAGACTCTTCAATTCCATCCTTAACATTTCTTTGCAACAATTCCAGCTTCTCCTGAGCGGATTCGAGGTCTTTTGCAATATTTGGGAGCTGTTTTTGTTTCTTTCGAACATCGTCTTCCAAATTGACAATTTTTTGTTCTAACTCTGGAATAAGTTTCTTTTCACCTTCTGTTAATTCCTCATGCTTTGCAAGCCTCTTCTTTGAATTCTTTAAAGATGCTCTCAGTTCCTCATCTTTCAGCAATATATTCTTAAACTCATTTTCTTCCTTTTCTAACTTAACTTTTAATTCATTAACTCTGGTGTTAGTTTCTTTGCTCTCTACTTCAATTTCAACCCGTTTATCCTCTAAGGCTCTCTTTTGCTGAGCTAGCTCTCCTCTCAAGTTCAAATGCTTATTTTGTTGATCTTTAAGAGCATTCAAGTGCTTTACAGCATCTCTTTGTTCCTCCAAATGAAGCAATAGTTTAGCAATGTAGATTTCTCTCTCTAGAGTAAAGTATTCAATCGCCATATTGTATGGTGCTTTCAGAGTGTTAAGCTCCTTCTCTGCAATTTTAAGTCTGTTCAACTTTTCTTGACGAAGCTCATTAAACTGTTCCAACTCCATTGAATGCTTTTCTATATCAGGAATGAATCTGCTACTCCCTATAATATCCTCTATGTATTCAAGCAAGCCATCCTCGTTGGCATTCGTCGATTTTGGCTTCATCTGTGCAATTAATTCAACCTCTCCCTGAAGAATTAAAAACCTATTATGTTCCAAGTCAGTTCCTTTTCCACTCAATAACTTAGTGACTTCTTGATAACTTGATAGCTTTTCATTAATATAGTATTTTGTTTGTTCGCTATTTTTTTGTACCTCTCTCTTTATCACAATTTCAGAATTAGGAACAACTTTATAGGCATGCTCATCCTCAGGTATATCTATAATTTCTTTAAAATGTACAGAGACACTAGCTTTATCATTATTTGGGTAATGCTTTGAGTTATGAATCAGCTCAGAAACTTTATTCAAACGCATATGCTTTGCTCTTTTCCCAAACACAAATAGCATCGCATCTATTACATTACTTTTACCACTTCCATTTGGCCCCACAATCGCAGTAAACGACTTGTGAAATGGCCCAATTACCTTGTTTCCTCCATAAGATTTAAAGTTTTCCAGAACTATCTTGTGAATAATCAGACGCGAATTTTCCTGCTCTTTCCCAACTGATCTCAACTCGTCACTTCCTATGTTCTCCATGTAATAAAAACATTTCAAACTTTTGAGAAGCTTATTTACTTTATTTCGCCTTTTTTCTCCTAACTTTGTTTACAACAATGTGGGGAAATTTCGGCGGGGAAACATGCATAATGGGGAGCAACTGCAAGCAATAAACTCCGGTACTAATTAAAAAGGCAGGTAATAAGAAAAAAAATGAGGCATGTAAATTATATATATAATATAAGTAATCCAACTGCCTAAAGCTATTGGAGACAATATAATCTAAACTAAATATTTAACCTGGAAGTAAGATTTTATATAGTAAACTTGAATGGCTACCAGTCCAAAAGATACTAAGAGTTCAAGAATACTCCAAAAGGCGGCCTTCTTTCTAGATGACTCTATTGCTTCCATTTGGAACCTTTTTCTTGTAAGGGCATATTTCTGCTTCTCAGAGGCAATTGAAATTCTTTCGTAGAGCTTCTCCATAGATTCGATTAGCTTTCTTGACTCAATACTGCTCATCACATTGCTAATGCTGGAATTATGCGACATGTTCTTTATGCTAAAATTCACTGTTTGTTGCACCGAGTTCATTAGATTTTTAAAGCAAAGTTGATATTCCGTATCTTTTTGAGCATTAATACTAAAATCTCCACTATTGTCAACTTTATCAAGAATTTTTGAACTTCCTTCATTTTCAAATAGGGAGACTCTAACACCCTCGTATACCGAATCTATTTCATATGATCCAACAATATGGTCTGCTTTCTTTGCGTGAAAATGAATACATTCTGTATAGCCTGGATTTAAAATGAAGTAGAGTGCATTTGTATTAAAAGGGAATAAAGCAATAAAGACGATTAGCACAAAATATATAGGCTCAATTTTCATAGGTATCTATGCAAGTAATTAGAATCTGAAAATCTTATTAATTACCGATCGACCTATATTTTTTTTATTTACCACTACTTTTTTAATAATATTTTCTCTTTTTTGGTACTTATTGGCATGGTATTCTCAACTACACACAAAACTCTAAATTTTATACTTTTTTTTTACTTCAAGTTACCCGCAAAACGAGACAAGATCACAGAAAAAGTAAAAATTTCAGGCGGCCATAAACTCTTATTCGGCGGTAACGCTATTTGACTAATTTAGCGAGCGGCAATTTCTCGAGACGTAGTAAATTAAAGAAGCGAAGTTCAAAAGTTTTGAATTTTTCCAATTATAACAAAAAATTCTTGATTAATATAATTAGGGAAAATGGTAAGTTTCGCGAAGAGTGATCACTCTCTCTTAATAGCTTTGATTACATCTAATCTTTTTTAGGTTAACATTCCGAAGCTTAGAAATACTTTCTGCAAGGGATCAGACTGTCGCAAACATACTCCTCACAAGGTATCTCAATATAAGAGAGGAAAGGAGTCACCAAGAGCTCAAGGTAGAAGACGTTACGACCAGAAACAAAAGGGTTATGGTGGTCAAACTAAACCAAAGCTTAGAAAGACAGCCAAAACTACAAAGAAGATCGTTTTGAGGTTGGAGTGTACCAAATGCAAGCAGAGACGTTTCCTTGCAATCAAGAGATGTAAGCACTTCCAATTAGGTGGTGACAAGAAGAGAAAGGGAGGTCCAGTGTACTAAGCATTTTAGTATATTAGAAATTCTTTATTAGTTGGATGCTTTTGGATCTGACCCATAGTTTTAAGATATTAGGTCCCTTCTAATCTTCTGTATTTCTAGAAATTTGGAGTCTATTCGTTGTGATTATTGTAGCTTTTCCTAATCATGTGGGTTTAGACCGGAGGAGATTCGAGGTAGAGATAATTGAGATGGACTAAATGAAGTTAATTTATTGTGACAAAATGCTAACAAACCAAAACATTGTTAATATTCAGAAGACTAACAGCTAAAATGTGGAAATTGTACCTCCGAGAGTAGGGAAGCACTTTTCGTCGAACTTGAGTGACTCTGGGGCGGAAATCTTGTTAGAACGAGGCCCACTCTGTTCACTGCATGTCGTTGTGTTTGAATTTGAAAGAGAGTTTGAAAGGATTTCACTTATTAGATTTCTAGCAATAGTGCATTGTTCTTCCGTACCCTGGAGAACTACATGGCTGGAATTTTTCGGTACGTTTATTGATTCACAATTGGCCTTGCTTCTGATTTCATTAAGTACACTTCCTTTAGTTCCTATGATTAACCCCATCTTTCCGCTTGGAATTTCTATAATTTCTTTAGTTTCATTTAAAGAGCTTTCCAAAGTCTGTTTGTTGAATTCTAAAAACTTTTCTTTAAGCTTCAAAACTTCCTCCTTCGATCCAAGGAGCGAAATCGAATTCTTCTTCTTTTCTGCCTGAATAACTTGTACATTTGGGAAGTTAGAGGTAAGCTTCCTCAGATGCGATCGTTGGCTACCATAAAGCTTGTCATATGTACAGGAATCAAGCTCCAAAGCCTCCAGATGCGCCTCTTTCGTTAGAATTTCATCAATTAAAGTCTCAGCTTTAGCTTTAGCTTGGTCTGATCCCAAAATCTCAATTACAACACTACGTCCCTCTTGTCTCTTTTGAGTTGAGATCTCTACACAAGCTTCCTTCTCAACCTTCTCACGTCTTGAATGGTTGAGGACTCTGAGCTGATCCCTGTGGATCGTCTTAGTAAGTGAAGTGTACTGAGCTCTCTCCAAAAGATTTAGTAAAACAGGCTTGGCCTTTTTAATCTCAGAGGCGGGTCCAACTAGTACAACGGAGGAGCCGATTCTAACAATTCCCATTTTGTTAGAGTCTCTCAATTTAGAGAACTCATCTAAAATACTCCTGGAGATTCTTGCGCTAGAGTCTTCAGATGAGTCCTTACCTGGTGGACTGAAAAGTTTTCTCACCGCCTTGCTATCAGCTTGGATACTCTCTACTTCCAGACTCTTAATTAATGTAGAGAGCTTATTCTTGGCAATTTCGCATTTATCAGGCTTTCCGAAAATCAAAATCTTGCTATCATGTTGAGAATCTGAGATATCTGCCAAGCTTGAGACCTCTCTAGATTTGCCTCCAAATTGAATGCGAACACTTGTCTCTGTTTCCTTCTCAATAGAACGTACTGTGGGAAGGAAGTTGAATTGCAAAGCTTTAGCAATAATTAATGAGACAGAGATCGAAACTGTGTTGTTCGAAATATCTGAGTTCTTGTTAATTATTTCAACTGCAGCTTTTGTGGATTCCGGTGAACCTAAAATAGTCAAAGAGTTCTCCATACGATTAATGATAACAGAGAGCTCATCCTGCAACGACTTTAAGTTAATATTCCCCGCCATTGAATAAAGCTTCTTAATGACACGCGGATCCAATGAAATTGTTTCTTGGGAACTGAAGTCCAATTGACGAATGCTTTCCCAACAACTCTCGATATCCTTAAGTAGGCCTGTAATCTGCACTGAGTTACCAGTAGACTTTTCAACCAAAGCCCCAAACTTCTTCTCTAAGTTCTTGGCCATCTTAGCGCTAGAGCCAAACAAAACATCCAATAGATTACCTTTATTGTTTGGAAGCTCAAATACTTTTGTTTCAACTGAATCAGCATCAATTGAAGAATCCTGTTTTAAGCCCTTAACTCTATTTACCAGCCTCTTTTGTTTATTGCTATCAGCAGCTGCTTGTGAAAGCTCTTTGTTAATAGAGAGTTTTCGCTCTATTCTAGCTCTTAACTCATTGCATTGGTTCTGGAAGTTGCGGTAGTTCTCATAGAGTGAGGCTACCACCAACAGTTCCTTCAAGTGCTGGTGGAACTCCTCGTCATAACCCTCTTCGTCCTTGGATGCGAGCTCGAAGTCACGGAGTTGCTCGCAAATGGTGTTCACACTCAGGTGCTTTGGCGGTTTCTTCAAATTAGAGGATTCCTTAGACAAAGTCTCGGAGATATTTGATAGAAGCCTGTTCAACTCACGTTCCTGCTCTCCTTTCTTACTCAAAACCTCCTCTATTGGCAAAACTGAAAGATCCAGCATACCACGTAAGCTGGAGTTAACCTTGGAGAGGAATTCCGATCTAGTCTTGGACATTGGGTCATTTGGCAGCATTGCCTCAATCTCTTTCTTAGTCAATGGTTTTCTTTGTTTTCCAGATCCTTGACCCTCCTGAGGGTTTGAATCCATATTCTTCTTTTTCAATCTCCTCTTTAAATTCTTCTTTTGAGTTGCAGATAATCCAGAAAAGTCTATAACTGCTGGAGTTTCCTCGATCACTTGAGGCTCTTCAATCTTCTCCTCTTGCTTGTGTTTCTGCTCAACGTTAGTCTTGCCATTTGAAGGTGACTTTTGTTTGCCCTTCCCTGAAGCCCCTTTACTTTGGTTTGGTCTCTTCTTTGCCATCTCGATTCCAATACACTACTAGATTACGTTGCCAAATAGATATATATATCTATTGAATTACTATTCCCCAACAAAAACCAAAAATATGTATATTTGGTGGTACAATTAAAAAATTCGCGTCTGCTTCCTATAACTTCAAACTCAATCCAATATAATTTACCCCTCACTCTTTACAGCCTCACAAGAAGTCGTGAAGCGCAAAAACTTTAATCAATTGATTTTTATTATTAATGTCTACTTATTCGAGCTATAATTGATATATCTCAAGTGGGGTCTCGGATGGCGGGAATCCAATATCTTGTTTAAATTATACGGATAATATTGTCTGTAACCTAATTTTTCAATAAAGTTTATTTACGGACCTTATTGCAAGCTCTAACAATTGATATAAAGTTTTGTGATACCTGAGCCGATTATTTTATGACTGGACTTTTCTGACTTTTGATGTTTTCACTTTTGACCTTTCTAAATGGCATCCCAAGGTTTTAGCAACAAAATTTCAAGGGTTGAAAAAACACATTAAAATATTGTGCCTGAATAGTTATATGTTACATTTAGGCACTGTTATTATTTTTATGAATTTTTTTTTTTGGATAAGCATTTTTGAATTCTAAAAATCATACTAGTCATGAGAGAATTTTTGGTTTTAACTTAGTGTATCTGCAGGAATTAGGTTTGCCAGAGAAACTCCTATTCTATATTCAATGACTACACTGGAAATGTGCTTATTCCTTTACTGTTGTTGAACTTGATCTTTCCGTTCTGAATTCTTTTAGCCTGAACAAGTGCGTTTTAGGCGCCAACAATTAAAAACAATTATTTAAGGTTGAATTGATATTTGTGCAAAGATTCCTTTCACAACAAATTATAGTCTTTAGAAGGAGTAAACTATTGAATTAATTATGTCTAATTCTGAACAAATTACTTCCAATCTTCAAACTCACCATTCGGCTCCTGCAAAAGAGAAGGATATCTTCGGTACTTTTTGCACATTTACGAACAAAGCGGCTTCACTAACAAGAAGTATATTTTCTGTTTTTAAGATGTGTTCACCATTCAAAACAAGTGTAAGTTTGGGACGCCCAAAGGTGCTCATTCTAGGTACGGGGTGGGGATTTATGAAATTGGCGAACGGCTTAAATGTTAATTCTAACGATATTAAAGTAATAAGTCCAAACAAGTATTTCTACTATACTCCATTGCTCACACAAATTGTTTCAAATAGACTTCCAAGGGATGCTTGCGAGATCCCCATAAATGAGCTCACTTACAGAGGGAATAAAGAGGTGATCAAGCATATTAAAGGGTTGGCCTTGGATATTGACAAAGAAAATAAAGAAGTCATATACTTTGACTCTGATAAGAAAAAGCAAGAAAGGATTCCATATGATTACTTGATTATTAATGTTGGTAATGAAAATTCGAGTATTGTTCCTGGCATCAAAGAACATGCATACTACTTGAGGAATGCTGAAGACTCAATAAAGATGAGAGACGCAGTCGTTAATTGCATTAAGGAGGTTAATGCAAATTGGGACAAAATGAGCGATGATGAGAAGCGTAAAAAGCTCACATTTATTGTTGCAGGAGGAGGTCCTACAGGAGTAGAGGTTTCAGGCGCATTTGCTGAGCTGACCAAAAAATTCCTTTCCAGAAACGAATACAAGAGGCTTACTCCGTTTATTAGCATAAAGATCATTGAAATGGCAAATAAATTGTTACCAACAGCTGGCGATAAGGTTTCAGGATATACAAAATACGTTTTAAGCTCATTGGCAGGAGTCGAGGTCTTATTGGAGACCAAGTTGAAGAGTGTTTCCAAGGACTCTGCCATCATTCAGAAAGAGGGCGGAGATGAGGAGGAAGTTCCATACGGAGTTTTAGTTTGGGCCAGTGGAGCCTCTCCAAACTCGTTAACAAAGCAAATCTGCGATAAAGTAGAGGAGCAGTCTTTCTTTAAGAAGGCTATTGTGGTTAATGAAAGGCTTCAAGTTCACGGAATTCCCAATGCATACGCACTCGGAGACTGTGCTTTGGTTAGGCCACAGAAGTTGGCAGAAAGATCGAAAGAGATTTACCAGAATGCTCTAAAGTCATCTTTTGGCCCTACAGTCAAATACCTCAGAGACAACTTTTCTATTAAGGCTTTCCCCCAAATGTTCAACTTGTCAAAGGTCAAAGACCTCCCAAAAAATGAGGAGATTCTCACAGAAGAAGACTTCAAGACTTTACTTGAAAAGCTGGATTCTATGTACCACTCCCCACCGCCTACAGCCCAGGGAGCATCTCAACAGGGGGAGTACCTTGTAAAGTTGTTCAACGATTATCCCTCAGATAAAGAAAAACAAGACTGCCCAGCTTTCGTATACTACTGGAACGGCTCTACTTGTTATATTTATGATGATAATATTGCATTCTATACACCATTTGGGAGTATGCTAGGCGGATTCCACACCAAGTTTATTTGGAGATTAGCATATACTGCCATGAATCCAAGTTCGAGATCCCGTAGTTTACTTGCAAGAAATTGGTTTAATCCATTTGGAATGTTTGCTGGATGGTATAAAAACGATGAAATCTACAAAATGAATGTTTCTCACTAAAAAGAAGAGATTAGAGTACTGCTGGTGTGTCTAAACTCATCTTATTTAGTCATTGCTTACAATATTAACCTATAAGATTATTTTTTCTACTAAATAGATGACTAATTAATATAGGAATTAATGTTTTGCTTTCTAATATTACAAGTATTAAATCTATTTTTAGAAAATTATGCTGCTTCGAAACATTTAATAACGTCTAGGCATACGGACTCTAAGTTTGATCTGCAGGTAATCTTAACTAGGCAGCCAAGCTCCGCATTGTTTACGATTATCGCAGTACATAAGAATGGAGTCTTTGCAAAGTAAGTCCCGGAAAACAAGAGAGTGTGGTTAGAGGCTTTTGGATCGACATTTTCTGTATTGTCACAGGCAGCTGCATTGACTAAAGCCAAAAGTCCATTAACAGCTGATGGGATGTTTTTGTAGGAAAATGAGAACTTGGCAATATGTTCAATTCCGCTGGTTTCAAGGATATTCCAAACATTTTTAAACTCTCCCTGTCTCAAATAGTTGGGGATTATACAGTCAGAGTGTGAGAGAGTCATTGGGTCAATAGTAAATATATCATTATATCCAGAATTTTCATCACCATCCTCGCAATATAAGTAGTCCAATTTACATGGAACAACATTCGAAACATTGGGGAAGTGATCTTGTGTAGAATTCTGAATCAGCACAAAAATAGATTCAGCTTGTCCTGGCTCAAGCCTTGGAATAGGAGCAGTAGCCAAAATAGAAAATCCATCAATTGGAGCCTCAAACTCAACATTTACATCTTTTAAGAGTACATCATTCAAGGTATTGGCAACCTGGAACTCTAGAACGATAAATTTGCCTTCATTGAAGAAGTGTTTTCTTAATTGAACCAAGTATTCGGATTCGCTTTCAGTTAGAGGAATAGAAGTTGAAGTGAATAAGTGACTTCCCAAATCTTGAGCAGAAATACAGTCTGAAAACCTTTCATATAAAAGGGAAACATTGACTCCAGGGGAGGCTTTTTCAGAAGAGCCTTCTGTTTGGCTCAGATTTCCTCTAGTTCCAGAAATATTGAGAGCCTCCATAGAGGCTGAAACAGAGCTCATAGCTGAAGTTATTTGGGATTCATTGGCAGTCGACTCAATAGGGTCTGTTGGGATAGAATTTAAGTCCAAAAGAGTTTCAGGTTCGTTAGAAACAATTTTTCCAAGGATACAAGAGAGGTTACGTATTGTTTCGGTTTCTGTAGATATTAGCTGCTCTCCAAAAAGGCTTGAGCTAGTGAAATCGCACTTTTTATCATCCAAATCGTCAAGTGAATCTGAAGTCGATTTGTCATCGATTATCATTGAGTAAGTGTTTGTTCGATCTCTGACTTCGTCATCATTATCTTGAGAACAAACTTGGAGAAGTGTTCTGATATCTTCTCTCAGGTCATCGCAAACTAGAGCAATTTGAACCAGTGCATCAATGCTAGCAGCTCTTACTGCAGAGCTCTCCAGTATTAGTCTATTGAAAATATACCTAATAAATCTAGAGGGAGTATTAGTCTTTGGAATGTTTTTCCCAAGAAATCCCAGAATTCTGATAGTAATTACAGGATACTCGCAGTCTTCTATAGTTTCGCAAGCATGATATAAAATGCTTTCCAGAATATCAGGAATCTCGCTGGAAATATCAAATAGTGTATCAATTACGAAAGACTTGAAATCAAGGCTCCCTTCTTCTCTTAAATTGGTTGCCAAGAATGAAAGGATGTTCTTGTGCTTTGTAGGATACTTCAGGATGAGATTCTTAGTGGCTCTGATGATATCCTTTTTTCCACCATCGCTAATGTCAGTAATAAACGCAGGGATTTGTTTGACAAGCTTGTCCAGATTACTTTCCTGCGCTATTTTCAGCAAAATTGTGAGTACCAAAGTTGCCATGATTCTATTAGAGTCGTTAAGCAAAGGCTCTAGTTCATGTTGACACTTAAAGACAATATTCGGACTGACATTTGCTAGTTCATTGAGAATTCTGACAGCAGCGAACTTTGCCACTGAAATGTTGGAGTTTAGAATCATTTGAAGAGCATTTGAAACTTGTGAAATATCAATAAACCCAAGTGTTTTATGATCCTGTTTCTCGTGCAAAAACTTTAAAATATCGCATATCGCTCTGGAAGCCTCCAAAGATACAGTTTCGTTTCTGCTCTTAAGCATAGTATGGAAGCTATCTAATATCCAGCTAATGTTTTCCCATGAGGAGTCCTGTTTACATAGTATAAAGAACATATTCTTCATTTGTCTGAGCATTAGGCAATCGCTATATGAAGACTTTATAGGTAGCTTGTAGAGCATCTCTATAATCTTTTGTGTTGCTAATCTGTCGTTATTTCTCAATTCGAATAGAAGTACCAAAGCGTGGTATTGTACCATCCCGTCCCTTCCTTGAATACATTCACTTATTTCATTCAGCCAACGCTTAGGAATATCTTCGTGACCTCTCATTGCCAAATTATAACCACACAACAGTGCACTACTTGCAACAAAGGAGTTCTTATCAACTATTGCAGACTTTAAATACCTCTCAACTTGTCCGATCATTGTACCGTCTGCCATCTTACTTATCACCCTGAGAGAATTTGCTCTGTAACAATCATTATTGCTATTCATATCTTTAATTAAAGAACTTATAACTACAAATGCCTCACTCTCATTCACTTTTAAACTCTTTATTGCCAGATAAACAAGTCTTCTTAAATCCTGGTTGTTTGATTGGAACAGTCTCGTAATTCCAAAGAATAAATCTGACCACTCCTGGTCAGTAAGCCTCTCTCCAGTATTAATCATATTCAAAACCTTGGTCAAAACTGTGCAGCATTTTTTTGAGTTTAAAGGGGCTTCGCTAAAACATCTTGTTTCCTGTAAAATTGAGCTTTTCTCACCCAAAAAAGGATTAACTGCAACTCCTTTATCGTCACTCTTCAAATCCATTTTGTTTTTTATTTCCCTCCTTTCCGATGTGAGAAATTCTTATTTAGGGGGAAAAAACCTTTTTGATTGCTTTAACGCAGTTCCTTATATCCCCCCCCTCAATTCTCTCACATATGCTTTAACGTTGCCGCTATAATCTTTTTTTGCTAATTATGAAATTTCAAATTTTTTTTCGTATTAAAAGATTAATCAACCAGTAAATTAAATCCCTTATATAGAATGGAAAAACTTCTACTATCACTGCCGATCATCTGTATTGTTATATGTTCATATTTCTTTGCCTTCCCATTTTTCCGAAATCGGTAAGCTTTTCTATCTGATCTATACTCCCTTTCTCCACAAAATTACCCGGATTAAAGATAACTATCTCTGAATATGTCTATGAAATTCTAATGCTAAATCCGTTAATTTTAGTCGGCTTTTTTGAATTTATCTAAATGCATGGACAAAATAGTCGCATGTCCCCGCCAAACCCCACACAGAGTATTTAATAGGTTGAAATTGTCTTGGATTAGCGAAAACATATTAGAAATGACTAAGGAAAGTTTTGATTTGATTGAGGAGTTTATTAAGATCAGGGAAGGCTTGCAGAATCGTTCCTTCTCAAGTGTTGATTGGGACGTTGACTATGTACTTATGAATGAAACAGTAAGTTGGATTATAGTTATTTCGACGCTGAATCAAGTAGATAGGAATAACAAATTAGATTCGATTTCAAAAATTAATTTTCTAGCCACTACCTTGTAGGATGGTATTAAGCCAAAAAGAATGTGCTTTTATGTGTATGGAAAACCAATTAAAAGAAAACAATGAGGTACGTACTAGGATTTTATCACACAAAAAATAATTAACTTTGTTGAATCGTAGATTTCAGCTGGTGAGATATTGCAGCTTCCAATATGGCTCGCAAGAGAACTTCATTCTAGAGGGTTTGTAGGGATTGACTATCCCGATTTTCTTTCGTCAAAAATGTCAAATGCTTTAAGAACTGACCCCTGCAGCGTAGACTTAAACAATATTTCACCTTATTTCTTTCAAGTTAGTGTAATTCTACTGGGTTTGTTACAAGATGAATTGTTTCTCAAAGTAATTTTAGAATCCTTTCGAAGCCGTCTTGAGAAGTTGTTTCTAGTTTCAATCTACTTGCATCTACCAAACTCGACTGAGTCTTCAAAGATGAATAATGACCATACACAGGTATTCCTTAAGTCTCTTACTTCAATAGAAAAGGATATGTTAGAGGAGTCGTCTATCAGATACCTCCAGTCCGCAAATGCTTTATACTGCAGAAGAATCAAATAGACGATTTAAGTAGCATAAAGAAAACAGAAAACAATTATGAAACTATAATTAAAATGAGTGAATCTAATAATTAACGCCTCTTTCTCGAGTATCCGGAGTCGCCTCCCCTTCTATCCTCGTCTTGTTCTCTTCCTCTCTTCCTGTCCTCCTTTATCGCCTGTTTTTCAAGTTCATCCCAGCTTAGACCTTCTTCTTCATCACTCGAGAGCTCTTTGAAAGAGTCGTCCGAGCTTTCCTCCTCAAGATCTGAAAGTTCCTCGTCATCATCATCATCGTCATCTTCTTCTTCATCTTCATCGCTCTCGGAGTATTCTTCATCCTCATCATCATCGTCATCGTCACTTCCGCCCTCCTCCTCATCGCTATCTTCACCTAAGAAACCACTGAAACCACCGTTCTGTACAAAGTCTTCAATATCGCTTAATATTGTCTTCAATACAGCGTTCCAGTTGAGATTTTGCCTTCCTTCATAGTAAACAATCTCCATTTCGTTAAGCCAGCGTTTAATTAAATCTAAATACTCTATGGGAATTGAGTCTACTCGTTTTACAGGCTTCGAATAGTCTTTTGTGACAAAGATCATATCAAAATTACGAAGTCCCTGTTCAACTCTCTCAAATGATACAATTTCAATTTCATCCAATGAAAGTACAAATGGTGGGAACTCGAGTAGATGAACCAGACAAGATGCTGTTGGAAAAAGTTGGACATTTGAAACTCCTGCCCTTCCTGGAACACCATAGAATCCAAGATCTCTATAAGGAATTTCTGCTTCAAAGCTATTCTTACTCAGCTCTTCAATTCCTTGTATGAATTTTTTATACTCAAGATTATATCTTTTCTTTGTTTCACGTTCACGCTGTTCTTCCATTATTTCATCAGGATCGTACACATTTCTACCTCTCCTCTGCTCTAGATCATCGATTTGGTTTCCAACCTCAGAGTAGAATTGGATATCTTGAGTTTTCTTTTTCCCAAGCCAAATTGAGTGCTTAAGGTGCAAATGCAAAATGACTATCAGGTCATTTTCCACAGGTTGAAAGATTGCATGTTTAATACTGGTATATAAAATATCAATTGTTTCGCCCTTGGATGAGCTAAACCTGAACCCATTATTGTGAGCTTCTAATATACCATGTTGACGTCTTCCCTGTCCTATTGTGGGCCGAATCCCAACATCTTTAAGAACTACCCTTTGTTTTGACCTGTTAAAGTCGATTGGTTGTTGATTCTTAATCATATCCTGCTCCGCCATCTCCTCCTCAAGCGTCCCCTTTTGCTTATATCTTTTAATTAACTCCTTAATGTTTCTGAAGATTGTATTCAACGTTTTTCCATCTTCCGAACGGATCATCAGCTCCTTGATAAATACAGGAGTTTTTAAAGTACTTGGTAACTGCTCCAAAGAAATCCCTGTTGGTAACAGAAAGTTAATTCTCAAAACAAAAGATTTTCTGCTTTCTTCCTGAGTACAAACAACATTCTTAAGTAGTCTAACATGGAAAGGAACCAATAAACCATAAATTGGTACAAGGATACTTTCCTTTGCAGTATCAACATAAATTCTATTCGAGTTTCTCTCCTTAGGATACTCTTTAACAGACTTGTAACTTGAAAGCTTAGAATTAAAAAAGTCCTCTTCGGAGTCTGAAATATCTCCCTTTTGGTCATTCTTTTCCTCCTTTTTGCCTCCAAACCGTTTCTGAAGTTCAACAAGCTTACGTTTTCTAAGTTCTTTTTGCCTATTTTCCATTTCCTTGAGTTCCTCTGAGTGCTCAGAGTTATTTACTCTCCTAGTTGTTCTTCTTAGTCTGTCTTCAATTATTAAGTGCTCTTTTGACCTTTTTTCTTTTTTAACCTCCTTTGAATCTTTCTTCGATTTTGGACGTCTATCATCTTCACTATCATCCTCTTCACTATCTTCCTCTGTCTCATCATCATCAAAATCATCTTCGGATTCATCAACCTGTTTTTTTACTGGCTTTTCATTCTTTATTTGTGGAGCCTTTTCCTTCTTTACAACAGGTTTCTGTTCCTCAGGCTCTTCATCATCCAGTTCATATGAGATATGCTCCAGTTTCTTGCTGCAACCTTGAGTCAGGACTTCCACTTTGCCTTCCTGGGATAAAAATACAGTATCACAAATCCAAATTGCGTACTTTTTGCCATTAGAATCCAAATTATTGAATCCTATCGATAAATTGAAAGTCATTCCTTTTTGTACTAGAACATCAGGGGATGATCTTGCGCTAATTATCAAAGAAGGATCTCTGAACTCAATTCCTATGCAATGTCCCATAATCTTAACAAACTTTTGGGCAAGTTCAGCTCCTTTATCTTCGACTATCTTCTGGTAAATGCCGGAATAAAGATCGCTAAAAGAAGTACCTTCTTTTATTCTGGAAATCAAAGTTTCCATCAGCTCCAAACAATAATTATAAAGTTTTTTCTGTTCTTCAGTCGAGTTTAAAAAATATGTCCTCGTAATGTTAGCGCAATACTCCCTATACTTTGATCCTATACTTAATATTATACAACCAGATGTCAAACACAAATTTTCATCGGAATTCTCTACAGCTTTGAGCTCAAAATTAGAGCCACTTTGGACAAGAGAGTAGACCAAATCTATATCTTCTGGATCTAAACTATATTTCGTTTTCCAAGTATTCTGAATTGTCTTATCATCTAAAGCAGCTTCTGCACGCCTTCCAATGTTCTTATGGGACTCCTTCAATTCCTTATCCAAAATAGTTTCAATTCTCTGCAATAGAACTCCTTTCAACATTTGAACAGATAAAACTGCCGCTTTTTTACACAGTCCCAGCTCTACTTCATCCTTGTAACACAATAAGTAATCTATCGATGTTGTTACCATCACAGATTCCTTAGTACTGAATGGGCTATCTCCTGAAAACAACTCTTCACATTGTGATGCAAATTGGCCGTCTTGTAATCCAACCGGCTCTATTCTTCCGATAGTAGTTGTTGCTTCCGCAATATTTGAAATCAACTCCTTGTGGTTCTCGAATGATTCTTTTAGGTCTCCCTTTCTCTCAATTACAATTAACTCTACATCTGGAAAATTACTTGAAGATCCTTCTACTAACTGTTGAAGAATTGATACCTTTTTTTGACTTGTGACTATTAAAAGCTTTCTTTTACGGAAGAACAAAATCAAAGTGTCAGAAAATTCAAAACCAAATAACCAATAATGGAGTGTCATACTCTTATAAATTACTCCATCCTCTCTAGAAGAGCCTTTTCCACACAAAACATATAGAAGATCCACCTCTCTCAGGCTTTTGAACACATTTTTATTGTCATATCTGGTGTTCTCTTCCAGCCATATAGAATATAAGAATTGAATCCTCCTTCCAAAAGATGCAACGTCTAATTTGACTTGATCTTTTCCCATTTATCAATAATTTTGGCGAAAATCTCTATTCTCTCGTTTTCGCCTTTTTACTTTCCAGTCTGGTTATCTTTCGAAGTGTACCTCTCAACAAAACCCCACTTTTCCAGCGCCTAATAATTAATTGTTTGCTTAATACAAGTACATTAAATTATTCATTTTGATTCACGTATTAAAGTTTCTAGAGGAATATTAAAATTCAAAATAGAAATATATTTCGACCTAAAATAATTTATTTTTACTAACTTTTAGCCTCTAATTATGAATCTATTTTTTGTAAAACACTTAGTACCGGTATTTAATTTCCTTGTCTCCAAAATTGCATGTTTAAGTTTTTTTTAAATCTTTATTTTAAGTGTTTAAAATAATACATGGTAATAAATACTCAAGACTTAATATTAAACTATTCTAAATTATTATCAACTATAACAATAAAGTATTATTTCTTATCTTTTTTTTTCAATTGGAGGTCTGTTAGTATTCTTATTAACATTTTCATTGATCAAGTGTAATTTTTGGAACTGTTCTAGCTGCATCCTAATGGTGTCTTTATGTATCTCACCAAGTGTGGAATCATTTTTCAGGAAATCCATATCTTTTTCTTGAACTTGAACGTTGAGTACTCTGTCTCTTAAGTTAGGCTGAGGAGTAAATATATTCTGATCTTTCTTGACCATATTTTCTGCAATCGATTGTAGAGCTTTACTTTCCGGATCAATTTTCTTTAGAAGCTCAACTAAATCTTCATGGCTTCTTCCTCTAGTTAAATCATAATTGGGCCATTTTGCATTGATTGATTCTTGTTTAATCATATTATTATACTTATTCTGTGAAACCTCCAGAGCTTTCTTAGTTTCTTCTAGTTGTTTTTCAATACTTTCAATCTTTCTTTCCAACTCAAATTTTTCACTCTCTAGCTTTTTATACAAAGGAGAAGAAGTCTGTGCTTGCGGAGAACTTCTGTCTTCAATATTTGTTGATAATACTATAATTCTCTCCCTTAACATTCGTATTTGTTCATTAGAATCTTTGAGTCTCTCTGATAAATGCTTGTTATCTTCTTCCATCATAATAGAAACATGCTTGGCAGATTCTAATTCCGAACCTTTTGATTTATAAAGTTCATCCAGTTTCTCCAGATGAGTACCAATATCAAAAAGAGACTTTTGAATTTCATTCACAAATACTAAAGCTGAATGGTCATTATTCAAAATTGAAGCAATAACCTCGATTTTTCCGAATATAATGTTCACAGTTTGTACTATATTAAGAACTAAGTCATTTTTTGTCTCTATTCCAATCTTATTTTTGGTAGGGAAAACAGAATACTTGATATCTCCTATCCTTTGATGGATTGTACTCAATTGTTTTGACAAAGTTGCAATTAACTGCGATTCGTTATTTGGGTTATTTTTATTTGAAACGAAGTCATGAACAGCTTCCCCTAATTGAAATAAGCTTTCTCTGAGTTCTTTATTTTCTTTTTCCAAATCATTATTTAAAGGATTTACCCCTCCCTTAAATTGATCTCTTCCGTTATTTGAGAAACTAAAGTTTGAATCATGTGAACCAGGGAATTCTGGAGTCATTATTCCTGTTTTTTCAGGAGCACAGCAAAAAACTGAACCAATTCCACCTGAATTTGGGCTTTTAACACCTGTATTTTGACCACCATTTGGTTGAGTACCGCAAGTTCCCATCCAAGGAATAAATGAATTAAGTAACTTCGTTCCTATCCCTGAGTTGTGCTGCTCTCTTTCTGGAGAAGGCATTGGGGAAGAAGAAACGTTCAGGTTTTGTGGTATTGAAGGCACTGGGAATGAAACACCATTCATACTTTGGTTTTGAGTAGTAAATGTCGACATCATCAATTCTTGAGCTGGTGTGAGCTGATTTCCTAACCCCGGAGGCTTCCCTATGACTCCAGCCCTTGGAATTGGGACCTGTCTTGGATACATCTGTGTTTGAATAGCTGGAGGTATGTGGCTTGATCTATTTGGTGAATGCGGAGTACTGTATACTCCCATTCTCGGAACTGTACCTGGAAATACAGGAGCATTTTGCCTTGCTGGTATTCCTCCTGCCATGGGACTTGGAATCGCCCCCCAAGGTTGAGCATTGAGTGGCACTTGCTGCATTTTTGGGACGCCAAGCTCCACTTCGACTATTATTTACTTTACCTATTAAACACGCAATCCACAATTCTCGCTCCTAATTTAGCTCCTTACTTTTCTATTATGTCATTTAGTCTTTTGAATTAATATTGCTTTTTTATTGACTTTCAGTATATGTCTACAAAATGTCCATATTAGAAATATTTTGATATAAAAAAAAAGAATGTAGAAATAGTAAATAAATCTTCACTAAAATAACTTAAAAGGTGCAAATAAGCAATTATTAAATGAGTGATACAACATATCTCACTCCTAATCATCATCCCAATTTTTGCCTAAACTCCATTTTTATAATTTCTGCATGCACACACTTTTGGCGGCAACAGTTTTTAGATCAGTATGGGGGTGGCAAATTAATTAATATAGGGAGGAAAGCTTAGGTGCGTCTTTATATTTATGTTTATATCAAACTTTTGTTTAAAAGTTACATAGGCACTCAGTTATCTATTTGAAAAAAATGTTATTCTGATTTTTGTTTAGAGGTTCTTGTAGTTGTCTACATTAAATAATAAAACAATTATAGATATGGGTGGTAGGTTCAACGACTATTTTTCTTTAAGATGATAGCCCAAAAATTAAATCAGAATTTCTTTGGCAAATCGAAATTCTCGAGAGGAGTTGTATATTTCCATGAAAGATTAGTGCCTTATTCTATCTCAAAATTGTATTCTACTGTCATTGATGTGACAAAATATAAACAGATATTTTCATGGATTTCCGAAAGTGAGATAACTAAGATTGGAGGAGTTGCTTATGATAGAGATGTTTTTCTTTCAAAACAAAAAATCGAGTTTGGTATATTTGGCGGATATTTATACTCTATTGTAGAAGGAAGGAAACCAGATTCAATAATAGCTTATTGGCCACCCAAAAGGGTTTTGAAAACGTCTATTGCAATTGAGAAGTTTCCATCCTCTGTTAAATCGCATAGAACAAGCTGGAAATTTATTGAGAATTACAAACCTGGCTTAACTAAAGTCTTATGTAAATTAGAGTTTGAATTCGAAACGACTCTACTGGATAAAATAGCACAATATTATATCAAAGACATGACAGAGACTACTATAAACTCGTTAATAAACTATATTAAAAAAAGGGAAAATTTGATTACATAGAGTCTGAATATTTAGAAATAAGCATTAGGAACTATCAAAATAAAATACACTAGTATGTAGTTTCTTTTTCTTTTTAATAACTTTAACACGTACAATCACGATGCACATGAATTGATTCTTACTTTCAAATATTATAGACAGCGAATGGATTATTGGTTACGTACTATCTCATATATTGATCCAATTTAATTCCTATATCTCGTATTAATTTACATTGTTTGCTGCACTACTTGAAGATTGCGAATGTCCATCACTTACACGAGCAGCGTTATCTCTTGATTCAGCGGATGTATGTCTTTGGATAGAGCTTCTTTTGCCTCTGTCAGTCCCAGAAGCATCTGAAAATCCTTCGGAATGATAGCTTCCATCAGAGAGACGACTTCTCCTTCTAAGTTCTCTTTGCCTAATTCCTCTTCTTATATATCTATCATTCATCTTTAGGGACCTAGCAATAGGCGAAAACCCAACAACAAGACCCAATAGAAGACCCAATACCAAACCTATAACCCATGAGATAGTTCCAGAATGAGCCATTAATCCAATAGAAGCTCCGGTTCCTAATCCACCAATGCCTCCCAAAGCTGCTCCTAGTCTACCAACAAGCAATACTGACATGAAGAGGTTAGTCAAAGATCCACCGAGTGAGAGAGCTCCGGCAAAACAAGAGGAAACTAGTCCACCAACAAGCATACCAACAAATACTCCAAGACCTCCACTACCTGCTAACCAATATCCTCCTCCTTTCCAGAAGTGAGAGGACTTGAGACCAAGGGAGAACAGGGCAGATTGCCAGTATATAGCCAAGAATGCCATCACCATATATGCCGCAAAAGATATAACTGACCCACTCCAAACTGGCCAGCAACAACATTTGCTGAAACAGAATCCACACTTTATTTCTTCATCAGTTAGAGGAGCGTTCCCCAATGAAATGGATGCATTTGAGGCCGCTGTAGACGAAAGCGAAGTTTGAGTATTTGCGGTGTTTCCACTAGAACTTGATCCTGACTTCAATATTGGGACGTTTTTAGTCATAAATTTAAATCCTCCACTGGATTTCAAGCATATTTTCGTATCACTATTTGCTTGAATAAATGCCAAAGAGTATTTCGTAGACTTTGTTGTTTGCATATTTGGAACACTAATTGCTGAACATTCTGATTTCTCATCCTTGAGACTTAGTGACCCTGAGATTCCAGAAGACTCTATTGTTATCTTTTCCGCATTCTTCAATCCTGAAAAGTGGTTTGAAATAATTGACCTTTTATCGGATGTAGAAGTCAAATCTTCTTCCTCTTTGGCTTGCTCTTCATCAGTACTTTCTTCTTTTTCCTTCTTTTCTTCCTTATCTTCATTCTTTTCCTCTTTTGTATTATCCTCATTTTCTTTATTTTCATCCTTTTCATTACTTTCTTCCTTCTTTTCTTCTTTCACTCCTTTGCTATCAGAGTCTTTAACTGGACATTTTTTTAGAATTTCTGGGCATCCCGACTCACATACAGATAGGACCATGATTTCATTTGACAATGTTCCAATTTCTGAAGACTCCTCATTGCATGCTAAAGTGCAAAAAAGATTCTTTAAAAATGAGGAGCACTCAGAATGTTCACCTCCATTTAATTTGGAATATTCTTCTGCCATGGAGAGCAACTTATCAGAACAACAGGCACATGGGTTGCTGGAGCAATCCTCAGAACTTGTAAGTAAAGGGTTTTCTGTTTCCACCTTTGCCTCAGAAGCTATTGGAACTCCATTTGTGAACTTATAAGTGCATACTTCTAATAAGAGTAATAATAATAATTGGAATAATAAACTTTTTAATGTATACATTTATTTTAAGATTGCATCTATTCTACTTTTTAGTTAGGTCCAGTTTAGCACTGGGTAATTCTTATAATGAATTATTTTTGAAATTGTTCAACATAAAGAACTTGAGCTCCAGCAGTCTTCTAACTTAACCTAGCCAGAAATTTACACTTAAAAAATCCTTGCTCTGATTATTCAAAAAAAAAAAAAAAACTCCTTTATATTATTTGTTTCCGCCTCGATATTCAATTTCCCAAAGAAGACATGTAATACACATACGCATGCCTTAATATCAATTTTTTAAAATATATATATAAATATATATATTTTTTGTTTTAAAATTTCACTATTTTAATCTTACTTAAAATCCAATATTTGAGCTAAGCTTTAAGTTTTTGTAGTTTTTTAACTGAATTTCCCCCTAATAAATAATATTTTTGAACTCAACTCTCATCTCGCAATTAAAACTTGAAACTTCCCGCCTTCTTTTATAGATTTGCATGCACCTTACAGTACTCATAACTATTATTTGACAAAACAGGAGATAGGTGGAAAATGATAATATGTTTAGAAATTAAGTAATTTTATTACATAAACTATAATAGCTTTTAAAACTAGATTTAGAACTCGATTGTTTTAAAATTCTGGATACTAGGCGTGTGCAACAGTGCTCGATATATTGATATATGGTTAAATTTTAGTTCAGAGACATCAAAATGTCCAACAAGTGTTGATCTACCGGAGTCTTATTGATAATTGATTCACATATACTGATTGCTGTAGCTTCGTCAAATAGTTTTGCTAGGTACAACAATAGGTGAAAGTCGTTGAGGAGATAACAGGAAGTTAAGGGTACTGAGGTTAGCCTGGATTTAATAAATTCTGAAACATCACTTGGTTTCTGAGGAATGATCCGATTTTCCCTAGGAAACTGCGACGAGGAAAAGAAGGGCTTTGGTTGGATAGGGGCTGACTCATTAATGCGTACTATTAGCCAATGGGCATCAAACTTGCGAGTAGATACACCTTTTTCTAAGATTTGAGGTAGAATCTCTCCCTTTTCCTCTTCTCTAATCACAATATGCGCATCATCTTTTAATCCTTTCTCATCAATCAGTTTGTCTCTGAGAAGAGCCAATCCAAGGTCAGAAACTGCGAATGCATTGGGTATGGGGTCTCCTCCTTGAACAGACTTACAAGGAGCAATTGTACAGGAAATAAAGCTACTAACAGGATATCCGGTGTAATGCGGCGTCTTTAATGCCTCTAACTGAAGTTTCCCAATAGTAACTATTTCGTTGGAAGTTAGTACTTCGTCTCTCTCATTGTGCGTGAAAACCAATCCTAAGCACTCAAGACCGAGAGATTGAGCAACTCTGTCAACTGTGGACTTAAAACTATCACTTTCCAGAACAAGCTTTCCTGGCTCAGTTTTCTCATCTTGTGGAGGTTCATAGATTGCTTCCATTACAGCTCGAATACCCATAGGATATGTAGTATCTTCTCGATAGTATCCATACATCCAGCCGATCCTTTGCTTTATCATACCTAATTTTGACCTCCAATAATCGACAAATTGCATTGCTTCAGACAAATTCATCATCTCAAGATGATCAACATGCCGATAAGCCTGGTGTCTTAAGGTAACTGAGGGAGGTATTTTGTTCATGACTCCTTTTGAAATGAAGAAAGATTTGTAAGATTGTTTAAGAGGTAGATCATCAGTGACAAAATTTCTTTCACTTAAAAATGAGTCGAACGATTTAAAATGCGGTCCCTCACTTTTTTCCACAGAATTGCTCGTATTCTTAGAATCTACAGATGAAGATGATAAATAATTTGAATTCGAAGGTTTCTTTTCCAGTGGAGGAAGGTCACTTGTTGTCATATGTTTCGGCCTTTGGATGCTTTGTGCAGCAATCTGTGGAGTTGCGTCGGTTATTAAATAGACTATCGAGCCATTAGATAGACCATGTTGAAGCATACTGAGTGAATCTCCCTTTAACAGAGTATTTCCATGTGAATCTAAGCTTAGAAGTTGCTGTTCCTCAGGAACCTTAAGTGACTGAGCTATCTTTGACTTTAACATTGAAAGGTTACATGTTGAAGGAATTGTCACTCTTGATCTTCCAGAAGAGGAAAAAACTCGAATAATCCACTCTTCGTGCATTATTTGAGCTTGATTTAGGTTCCTGGCTTTTCTTTGTTGGTGGAACTTTTGGTATTTTGGGTTTAAGTTTTAGCCCTTGAAACTTATTAATTAGACTTTAAAATATATTTAAATTTTTTTTTGTCGCTCCAAAAGAAAGTGAAAGAGAGATATTAATTGATTTTCACAGAGAATTCTCCTTAAACTAAAATTAGATTATAATCTATTTCTTAAATTTTTTGTGATTACTTTTACCCTTAAGCTGCACAACGAAAAACTTCTATACCGTTGTTTTGCGCATCCCCCCACCACGTGGGGACCGAGGCTCGACAAGCTTAGTATTAAAAGTCGCTAAAAAAAAAAGTGGAATTCAACAATTAACAGCAATATCGAATTAATTGCAATTTAGTTACAAAGATACGACAATTATATATCTTTATAACATAATACAAAAGATTCAGTTGAATTGTTTGCCAACTTTGTGCTTATTTGGCACATAAATTTAATTAGCGAAGTATAGACTATAATTAAAGATGCCCAGAGAATTGGTTACATTACAGATTGGGCAATGTGGGAACCAAATTGGTATGGAATTCTGGAAACAACTATGTACTGAACATGGTTTGGATGCTAACGGCACAGTAATCAAAGACAATGGCCCACTAGAAGATAGAAAAGATGTGTTTTTCTATCTTTCAGACGACAGCCACTATGTTCCTCGTGCCTTGTTGTTTGATTTGGAACCGAGAGTTTTAAACAGTATAAAATCAAGCGAATTCAAACACCTCTACAACCCAGAGAACTTTTTTATTGGAAAGGAAGGCGGTGGAGCCGGAAATAACTGGGGTTGTGGTTACGATACAGGGGAAGAAGTTTATGATGAAATACTAGATATGATTGATAGAGAAGTAGAGGGTTGTGAAAGCATGGAGGGGTTTGTTCTTTGCCACTCAATTGCAGGAGGTACCGGTAGTGGGATGGGATCTTATATTCTAGAACTATTAAACGAACATTATCCAAGAAAACTAATTAAAACATTCTCAGTTTTCCCAATGCTTAACAATGAGAGCTCTGACGTAGTGGTTCAGCCATATAACTCCGTGCTAACTCTGAAGAGATTAGCTCTGAACGCAGATTGTGTTGTAGTGCTTGATAATACTGCTTTGAGTGGGATAGCTGAAGATCGGTTAAATCTGACAAATCCAACATTTGCTCAAACCAATGCCTTAGTCAGTACAGTAATGGCTGCTTCAACTACAACACTTAGGTATCCAGGATACATGCACAACAATTTGGTTTCATTATTTTCTACTTTAGTTCCAACTCCGAGATGTCATTTTCTTGTGACATCATACACACCAATTACAATTAGCCAAAATATACAACAAAACGTTAGAAAGACAACAACTTTGGATGTTATGAGACGGCTTTTACAACCAAGTAATATTATGGTGAGCACTAATATGAGGAAAGGAACCTATATATCAATATTAAACATTATTAGAGGCGAGACTGATCCAATGGAAGTACACAAAAGTTTGCAAAGAATTAGAGACAGGAATATGGTAAGATTTATTCAGTGGGGCCCTGCAGCAATTCAAGTAGCTCTTTCAAAGTATAATCCATATAGTAGCCAACACAAGGTGAATGGTTTAATGATGGCCAACAATACGGCAATAGCTGGCTTATTCCAGAGATGTGTAGCTCAGTTTGATAGGTTAATGAAAAGAGGAGCCTTCCTTGACAACTATAAAAAACAATCGGTGTTTCAAGACGGGCTTGACGAATTCGAAAATGCAAGAGAAGTATCAGAAATGTTAATTGAAGAATATAAGAGAGCAGAGAGAAATGACTACATGCTTGCAGGTTATAATTCGGAATCTACTTCAAAGAACTTACTATTGGACGGTTCAGCCAAACAAGAACATTCTTTAAACGAATACTCTGATGACTTGTATAGTTATTACTCAAAGGAGAACAACCCAAATTATAATACTTATTGCTAAAAAGAAAATAAATAGACTAATTCAAATGGACTATAAAAATTAATTAGCACTAGTTTCGATTACCTTCCGCTTGACTCTCCTTTCTTTCCTTAGTTTTCTCTTTTCGGATCTCCTCATGTATTTTGGATACTCAATTTTAGGATCGACTGTCAATGTCTTGATACTTAAGGGCAGAATTTGAATTTGAGTCAAGTTTGTGCCGTCAATTTCCAAGTAGGGGATTTCGAACTTGCTTTGGCTGGACTTTATAAGCTGTACCAAACCAGATCTAACAACCTCATACGCATGCTCTGATTCTTTTGAACCGAGGTTCTTTAGTTTTTCTGGTTCAATTTTGTTTCTAAGTCCTACACATGACATAGACAAACTTGAGCCAGGAAGCCATTTAGCCATTTCATCATTATTGGCTAAGATAACGCATGGAATATTATTAATCTTGCATGCAGTCAAAATATGATTCCCGATTCCAAGGGAGAAGAGTTTTTGAGTGAATATGACTCCAGCAATACTAACTATATTCCGCAATACTTCGTTGCACCCAATGTAAAAGAGTCCTCTAGACCATTTATTGTCTTTATTTCTAATATCCCTAACAACACTATTATAAATGGATTTGGTTTTTCTCAAATAGGTGAATAAACTTACCTATTAAATTTATTATAAAATAATCCATGGGCATCTTGGGTTAGCACTTGCCTAAAAATTAAAACAGTTGATCATTTCCTTCAAAAAAAAACACAAGCTCATAGGCTGAACCAAACTTACCACTTTGTGTTGGTGCTTGTAAGTAAACTATGTCTCGTTCTTACAGAACTTCTTGCTCGGTTACTCCCTTTGTTGCTCGCATTCATTTGACCAAATCTCTTTTGCATAACCCGCCCATGCATTCGGCGCCATTCTTATGGCGGTATCTGTGTACAAATTTGTGGGCTGCAAGATCAGGAAATAAGTAACTTTTTAATAAGAAAAAAACTCAAAAAGTGCATTATAATAGTATTTGAGGAAAAGGTTTGGGAACCGTTTCAGTGTACATAAGAGAGCTTTGAGATTAACTTTGCATCTGAAAGGGTCTTCTTAGGTTACGTTTGTTGGACTAATCCACACCTTGTAAGATGAAAGGAAAATATAAGACATTTTTTAGCTTCAATGTCGATATATTAAAAGATAAAAGAACAAAACCCTCTGGTTCTCTTTTAAGTAATGACGAGCTATCATTCGAGGAAATTGGGTACCTGAGATATCAATTAGATCACAACAAGTTTCGCAATACTAGGGGTGACGATAAGGAGAATCTAAGTACAATTTGTCAAAAAAGAAGCTTTTGCAATCTAAATAATAAGGAATCATGGGTTAAAAAGGAATTTGGCTCGAAACGAATTTCTATATTGGAGCCTGTTACCAATGAGAAAATTGAATTAAATAAGGTTAGCGAAGTAATTGAATCGCTTAGCTTGAATTCTTTACAAAAGGATCAAACTGCAATTTCTCCAATAGATTCACAAGATCCTAATCATGTTGCATTTAAATTGGGTAGCTGCGGTAATTTTGATAAAAGTGAAGAAGGAGCTACTTTTCACTCCGAAGATAATTACTATTTAATCTCGTTATTTAGTACTCGTAATTCCGAACAAAATTTAACTAACTACGAAAAATCCCTTTTTTACATGGGATTAGTTTCAACTATGAATCCTTATCACATAAGATCTCGTTCATTTAGGGAGTCAATCATGCTCAATTATATTAATGAGAGGTACAATAATTATTCAAAGCTCCAAATATGTGCTGTCCCATATATGCTTTACCAAATTAATTTGGCTCATGTAACTAACAAGGATGACGCTCCAAGATTGAATCAAAACTCGTTTAAAACTGGTTACTCCTTCACCTTGGAGATCAGCCAAGGATATAAACGAACCTTCATGCTTAAAAAATTGATTGGATCAGGAGCAAATGCAAGCGTATTTTCTTCGGATGTTTGTACAATAGTAAACGAAAAGCTGGTTAGTGTATTTTCATGTGCTGTTAAGGTTCAACATAAAGACCTTGGGCTCAATGTTAGGGAAATCTATTCTGGGTTATCTCTCTATAAGAGAAATAAAAAACGCATATCAGATATGAATAAGAGAGCTTCTTTAGAAATTGAGAAACCTTTGATTCTAAATGAATACCAAACAAGTTTTTTCAACGAATCCATTAAAAAAAGGTCGCCATTAGTTCAGAGAACAGCTAGAAGTTCAATAAGTACAACTTATTTACCAGGAAGTAACATACCCTCAAGCAGGAATTCATTAAACTCGTCTATCGCCCCTACTGATGTTGTGAATGAGAATCAATCGAATGAAAATATGGTATTTAGGAACTCAGTGAATAACCTTGTTCATGCTCCAAACGTAGGCTTTTACGTAAACTCAACAAACACCCCACTAAATGATTTTAGAAGGAACTCAGTATCTTCTGTAAGGACAACTAGCAGAATTTCAGTTTCTTCACAGTATTCTTGCAGCCATCTCGATTCACCTTCTGACGAAAGTTCTTTGATCGATCCAATTGAGATCGCAAAGGGGGTGACCGTATTTTGTATCACCGAGCTATATATAGTCTCTCAAAGCTCATCGGGGATGATCCAGAACGTCTTAACTAGGGAGATGATGAAGGGCAACCGAGAGCAAGAAAATCAAAAGAATGAGGAATTAAATGACGAACTAGGCGCTTCCGTGGGCATCTCTATACTACCTACATTTTTTGGAACACAAAGCCTACAGAACATACTAAACGAGCATTATTTAAGGAATGGAATAACTATGGAAGAGCCTATACTATTATTTCTCACTTACCAATTTGCTGAGACCCTCCTTGCATTTAATGAAATGAAAATCTTACACGGAGATATCAAACCTGACAACATCCTACTTTATCCAAACCCTAGCTTTGATGAGGAAGGCTGTGATAATGATTCAAACCCGCTTACTTATCACCCATTAATTCCAGAAAACCATGAATTACCGATATTTATGTCAATAATTGACTTTGGGAGAAGCTTAGATATAGGGGAAATTTACAAAAATACCTTCTTTGAAGGGAATTGCCACGCAAAGAGCTTTCTTCCTCCTGTGATGCTAGAAAATCTCCCCTGGCTTCACCACATTGATATTTTCGGCATTGCCTCCACGATACATTGTTTAATTACCGGAAGATATATGGAGCTCACAAAGTGGAGCGATGAGACCCTCAGGTGTTTAGAGTACGAACACACTAAAAATAACAAAGATAACAATGATATTCTTAAAGTTTACAGCTATAGAATTAAGAATCAGAGTTCATGCCTTAAAAGAAATTGGAAAATAGAGTTTTGGAGCAATTTTATGGTTAATTGTATCAATTTCTGCCCCATTCTTCACTCTAAATCTTTACCTAACTCCGTTGAGATCCAGAGCTCTCTCTGCTACAATAATAAAACTGGGGCAGAGTTAGAACACACAAAAGGTATACATGTTTCCCAATCTATTGACGAGGTCTCACGAAATATTAGTGCTTTCCTTAGAAAGGTTCAAGTGGATATCATCTCGATTTTCCAAGAAGATCAACAGCTCAAGACCACCCTTTATAAGCAGCTCCTAAAGATTAGGAAGCAGCTACAGAATATCTCTGTCTCAAATTAACTATTACTTCCAATGCTTTTCTTGAGTACCATTCTCATTAAAGTTTTTTATTAATTGCCGCCATTTGCTGGCGGTAAATGCATGCATATATGTGGGGTGGTAATAGTGCCGGGGTTAATAATTAGTACTAGGCTTATAATTCTTGGTTATTGCTTTTTTTTTAATTTTTATTTTTTTATTTTTTTGTTACTTTTCTGATTAAAAATTGAGATTTTGGTCTCCTTGCCAACTTTGACGAGGTCTAAAGGATGCTAGGAGCCCAACAACAGAAAAGGATAGAGTCCATTCGACAGGAGTTGGACTACTGTTTGCATAAAATGAACGATGTTGATAGTGTTGGAAGAGGTAGGTTGTAATTTCTTCCAAGTAATTTTGGTGTGAATTAACTCTTAATTTGAACAAAATTGTAGGGCTGGAAGACCTTAAAATTTTAGTCGCGAGAATGGAACTGGGGGACATCCATGGAGTACTCTCGAGCGGTCTCTTGGACTCTGAGAAGATGAGGCCAATGGCTAGGAGGTTCAGCGTTAAGGTAGTCGACTATATTGTAGAGCGCTTTGGAACTGAACGTACCATGCCCTATATTACTTCAATAATGGCATTCTTAATTCAAGGATGCAAGGACATGGAAGTGCATGTCCAAAACTCAGCAGTCTCAACAATAGGATCAATTGCCAGCTCTTTTCTTGCTGAAGAAATTTTTCAACTCAATCAAGATATCGTGGATCATTTCTTTGACCCATTAATTCAATTTGCAAAAAAAGAGAACAACCCAACAATTCAAATTAGTTCAATTGCAGCAATTAGTTCTGCAATAGATGGGATGAGTACGAATCTAGTCATTATGAATCTTAATAAGCTCATGGGAAGCTTAGTCCCAATTATGATGAATCCTAATACTTCAGAGGCATGTAGAGCTGTAGTAATAGACGCTTTGAGAAAGTTAGTTGTTCTTGTTTGGACCTTTTTACAAGAAACCTCTTTTGGTAGCTCTCCAGGTATGTATGACCTTAAAAAAAAACAAAATATGGATCCAGAATTGAATATTTGTGGGGAAGTACTTGAATTAAATCAAGTTGAAGGCATTAACGATCATTTGATTCTCCCTATTACTTGGAAACAAATTTGTGGTATTTTCAATGGGATACTTAAAGAATTACATCCCAACTATACCACTAATAGTAAAAACACCAATGTTAGAAGTGCGTCTCTTTCTCTTCTAACCGAAGTCATGGTTTGTTGTTTTGTTGCGCAAGCAGGAGCACTATTAGCTGCACACAACAGCAATATTCCTTTACAAAAACCTATTGATGGAATCAAAACCTATGCAGAGGTTATAATTAATGTAGTAAATCTTGGAGCTAAGGATAAGTCACCCAAAGTTAGAGAAGTTGCTCAATATTGTATTAAAAGGCTTCAAGAAGCTAATGAAGCTTACATTCCTGATGGTAGCGAATTGATGGGTTTTACTCAAAATATACAAATAATAGAAAAGGAACAGCTCAACGACCAAAATATTTCTAAGAGTTCTAAATCCCGAAATAGAATTATGAATGAAAATTTCTTCAAGAATGCAACTGATGAAATATTAGTTAAGCATGCCTCGCCTCCTTCCAACTGGAGACAATTACAACAAAATAATATAGAAGACAAAGAACAGCAGGTTAAGTTAGATATGACGACAAAGAGCAGTGAGGAAGACCAAGTTGATAAAGAGGACCAATATCCTGCCTCAGTGTCTAGTATTTCAGAAATTCAGTCGGTTCATAGTAATAGTAATAGTTGTGTGGGTGCAAACGACCCACTTCCTCAAGACAACACTAACAATATTCAAAATTATCCTCCATCACATCTTACTGAGGCTGCTAAGCAAAATCTATTCTTAACAGGTTCCAACTATTCTACAATATCTTCAAACATAAACGCTCCTCTTCCATCTTCTCTTTATATCGTCACTCAGCCTCCAATAATTCAAGGCCAAATGATGAACCATTCAGGTATGAATCAAGAATCGAGTGAAAAACAGTTAATTCTCGAAAAGAAGGTAGAAGAACTTAGTAAAGAAGTAAAGAGACTTATTACAAGGCAAAACGAACTAGAGAACGTCGCCCATGTACTAAAGATGATTGCGATACATAGAGTAGACTCCCTGGAAGAGAAGATAAAAGGTTTAACTGATTCTCTTAAGGAGACTACAAAAGAAGCAAGGTTTGAAATGGATGAGATCCAAAGTGAAAAGGCAACATTAGAAGAGGACTTGAGACATTTGTCTGCAAAGGAGAGAAAGGATATGATTGGAGACTTTCGTAGGCAATTATATAACAAAGCAAAACAAATAGTAGTTGAAAATAAGTAGTAGAATCTTTAAAGTAATACTTTTACTGCCAAGCACTTTTTTATTAAAATACTAGATTTAGAGATAAAATCAAAAGTTATACCTAATCTGACTTTAAATTATTCATCTTGGGGATTTTTTCAAAGCTCTTATTGAATTTCTTGGAGATATTGTCAATGTGAGGGGATACCTTTGGCCCCACAATACTTGTGTAGAAAGAATTGATGTAGTTCTTAAGTAAAAAAATATTTACTGCGACAGTTGTGAAAACAAAGAATCCAAGGTTTCTGAGGAAAATGGACGAGAGTGCCAATACTAAGAATGAAACAAAAGAGACGAATGGGAATTCCCATGAAATGGCATCTATAGCAAGTTCAATCTTCTTGTTCATACACTCTGCAATAGAACTACAGTGTTTTTCGAGCATTTCAGATGTTATCAAATCCTTCTTTTTAATAGCTTCAAGTTTCTCTGGAGCTACCTTAATGCAAATTCCTCCTGCTAAAATCAAGAGAGAGAATACTGAGCAAATGAATCCAAAAAAATTCCTTCCAAAAAATATCATAAAAGCATTAAATACGGTTGAAGCAACAACTGATTTCCACAGAGATGATCCATCAAGGAATCCCTTTATCATGCAATTGCATTCTGTCATCTTTTTGCTCAGCTACTCTTTCAATTTGACTAAACTTATAAATTATTAGAGAAGATTTCTTAAAGTATTATATTAATTATTTTCTCTAATGTCTATTATGTCTTTCCCTCAAAAAATAATCAACGAGAACCCCCAAACCAAATCTTTTGCAATTTTTTAATAAGAGGGGTGTACCCCGAATAAAATACACAAAAATTCGAGACTAGTTGGCGCTAGAGGCATGGGTGACAAAACAAATTAATATAGAAATTGCAAATAGCTTGTAATAGAATTTTAAAATTTACGGATTCGTATGTATGTATAATAATAAATATAGCTTTTAGGTTTAGCTATTTTTCAAAGACGATAATGCTGTTAGGAAGTCTGTTGATGTTTTTGTTATATTATTTACAAGATTATTCGGATACTCTATAAGCTCAAAATCGTTTCCATCCCCATTGTTAAGTTCAAAGTAGATTGGGGTGGGGCGAATGTTTACATTGTAAATAGGAATCTGGTTGTTATATGCGTGTTGCAGACAACAGTCCGTACAGAGAACGCTGAATGATGTTCCAATAAATATCATAATATCAGCTTCGTTCATCCATGTTTGAGCTTTCCCCCACTGATAGAAAGCATGACTAGTGTATGATTCATCAAATAAAAGAAACAACGGTAATGATAAAGAACTACAAGAAGGGCAGGACCACTTTAAATAAAAGTCTTTTGGGATTTTGTTTTCTTGATTCAATAGACTTTTCCAATCTAAATATGAAAACTTTGAACGAGAATAATCACAATTAGGATTCGTACATCTAAGGTAATGAATTCTTCCATGGATTTCAATAATATTTTCTTTTGGGCAATTTGATTGTTGCATGAGTCCATCTATATTTTGAGTGATTACTCTAATTCTCTTGGGATAATCTGAACATAACTTTGAGAGCACTCGATGCCCTTCATTTGGCTCAGCTGTTAGAAAGCTATTCCAGAATTTAAAATTATTGTGAAATATTGAGTACCATTTTATGGGATCTTTCTTGAAACTGCCTATTGTCGCCCAAGCCTCGAGCTCAGAATTCCAAATTGCCGATCCGTCTCCAACATCAGATTCTGATCTAAAAAGAGGGATTCCAGAGTCCAGACTTAGCCCTGCCCCCGTAACAAAGAGGATTTTCTTACCACTCTCGAAAATCTCATTTCTTAGACTCTTAAGAGTCGTACTAATTCTGGTATTCATCTATATTCAAATCTACATTCAACCCTCCTCAAACAAAAATCAAGTCAGCAATTCTAATAAAACTCGAGACTAAATTTACCAAAGGAAGAGGATGCAAGATTGACTTAAGGAAAAAAAAAATTCGTTCCTCTATAACAAATTGTAATGTTGAACAGAGCGACGTCTGAATTAACAACTATGTAAATATTAATCAGCGCTTAAATAGTTCATGGATTTCGTTATTGCACTACTTAATTAAGAAATATCCATACTAACAATGGAATACCTCGTCAGTACTTAGTGCTCGACATTAATAGTCGTTACATATAAGTATACTCATTTCAATTATCTTTCATATTCAAATTTGACTTTTAACTCGAAGTTATTATCTGAAAACCGTTATATATAATTCAGGAATAAATTACTAAGTAAAATGTAACGTGTCTCAGCTCTAATTCCCCGCTATTAAATATTTATTAGTACAAGATCAGTAACGAGTATGTGTGTGCTAGAAAGGTGTGGTGACCGAGTGGTTAAGGTGGTGGCCTGCTAAGCCATTGTGCTCTGCACGCGCGTGTTCGAATCACGCCCACATCGTTTTTTTTCTCTACTATTTTGCCTTGAAACTAAAATTTTTTTTATTGATTAAGAAAACTATAATTGCTTATTTACATATTTCTACATATTCGATCGTATTTATTAATTTGGCTAACAATAAACTCAGAAAGTGAAAGAAGAAATACAATAGAACTCAAAAGCTCCGCAATGAATGATACTTATGCGCCTCATTTGTTTTCTGAAAAGTGATGTTACTATACTGAATGAAATTCATTCCAAAAAAAATTAATTATCACTTATATTCCTGTTATTGCATTTTTTCGCTGATTACAAAACTCTGCAATGTGACCTTTAGATTGTTTGGCGCCATATTTGTTCCCGGTTAGTATCATTGTGAGCATTAGAGTTTTTGAAAAGTTAGAGTATAAACCAAAAGTTGAAAAGTTTTTGAAAGCATGGCAGACTCTGGAACTACTAAGCAAAATAACAAGAGTCCCAGTGACTTCCTGAGACAAGTCATTGGAAGTCCGGTTATTGTTAGATTAAATAGTGGAGTTGATTATAAAGGATTACTGGCTTGCTTAGATGATAGAATGAACATTGCTATGGAAGATACAGAAGAATACATAGACGGAGTATTTGTGGAAAACCATGGAGATACTTTTATTAGAGGAAACAACGTTTTGTACATTTCTTCTCCACCGAAGTAGTAATTGCTTTAGAGTTATCTTATATTCAGAAATTAAATAAACATTGTTAGAATCATCTAAAGCTAAGTAGTAAATTGTTTAGATAGCTTATTAGGATCAAATAATTTAGTTCTGTGTTTATTCTTTATTTTTCATATTTTCAATTGCTTTTGGCGAAAGTTTGGAATTGCGGTTCAAGGGTTTTTTGATGTTTCAAGTCGCCTTAATCAAAGAAATTGCAACTAAAATTAAGGTAAGCAAAAAAAATGACTGAAATTTCTGGCTCACTTTGGAATGCAAATAACTGGCATTGGGAAGAGAAAGATTATTCTAAATGGGGCAAAGAAGAGCTTAAAACAATCATGGAGTCTATAAAATACACGTCAGAGCTCACAATTCCTAAATTTGAATTATCGTTCTCAGATTTGTCCATTAAAGGTGAGGCATCCATCTCAGTAAGGAAGAAACAACCTATTTTAGCCTATGAATTTTCAATCTCTGGAACCTGGTCGGTAAATGAAGCAGAAAATCAAAAGAAGATTATTCTTGGCCAAATTACAATTCCAGAATTCTCCGTAGATAATTATGAAGAAGATTTTCCCGTTGTGATTACATGCAAAGAGGTTATGAATAAGGACTATAGTTCAGAACCTATTCTTTCAGAGGTGAAAAAGAAGGTAGTTGTGCAGCTGAGGAAGAAACTTATGGACTTTCATAATAAACTTTTAAATAAGGAAAGCGATCAAAGAAAGATTGAAACTGAGAGATCAAAAAGAGAGGAGGAAATTAAAACAGCAGAAATTGCTAGGGTTGAGAAGGAAGAAGAGAAAAGACAAATTTATAATCAACAAATTGAAAAAGAGGCATTAATTAAACAGAGAGAATCTGAAGCATCAACTAAAACAATAGATCCTCAGCCTCAAACCCAAGGAAGCATTTGGAATGCAAACAGTTGGCACTGGGAAGAAAAGCCAGAAACTAATTGGGTCATTGTTAGGTTAACAAAGATGATTGAAGATCTCTCAACAAATAAATCAGACTCAGGAAATTCAAATTTGATCCCAATCAGCTTTTCTGAAGTGAAAGTAACCGGAGAGGCATCCTCGAGCGTGAGAAAAGGCAAGAAAATCTGCGTCCTAGACTGTAATGTTAGTGGAAGATTCAATGCAATTATTCCGGAAGGAACACTAAGTACAAACAAAGAATCAAATCTAATTGGTTCATTTTCCCTTACTGATATTAATATGATCGATACGCACGACTACGAAAGGAAAATTAACTATGAATCAGCAGAATTGGGATTAAAGACGACCAACATCCCGGAATTTATTGACTTTAAGGGAAAATTAGAAAAACAAATTTTGGGGAGTTTGAATAATGTGATACAAGAGTTCTGTCTTGAGTTTCTAAATAAATAAATAGGCTTAGCTACCTCAATATTTTGATATACTAAAAATCTATCTTTCCATGTGCATACATTATTTCGAGAACTCACTCATAGCTACATTGGTTTTACCGTCTTTTAAATCATACACATATAGAACGATCTTATTGCCCTGAAGGGCCATAAGCATAAAAGATGGAGGAGCATCCGGAGTTAATGCACTAAACGCCCCAGTTGCTGTTCCAGGGTTTAGAAACAATTTACCATTTTTCTCAAAAACCCTTAATTTATGTGTGTGGCCAGTTACTAATATATCACAATCTAGACGTCTTTGCCATTGTTCCAGTGAAGCAGGATCATCCCAGGGAAGAATCTGATTTCCATGCATTAATCCTATTTTAAATTCTCCAATCTTTACTACTACGTATTCAGGGAATAAGCCATTACTTTCAGGGTCAGGATTAAAAATTGCAGAATCCAAGTCTCCGCTAACAATGTATACATTTTTGGTAATGTTTTTAAGCATTTCCACATATTCTTGTGAGCATACATTACCGGTGCAGAGGACGTAATTGATTTTATCAGTAGCTAGTAGTTCTCTAAAATTTGATGGTAACTCTTTTGCTCCGTAAGGAATTTTTAAATCACCAATTAATAGTACTAAATCTCCAAAGTCAGCGGAACTCATTCTCACAGGAGCAGTTTGAGCTTCGGATCTTCTTATTTATAAAGGCTATGAAGATTGTATTTGCATAAATAAATTTGTTAAAATTTTATTTATATCTATGAACCGCAGTCCTGAGAAAAACTTTTCCCTTGATAAAAGACTATTCTCTTAATTAATGATAAATTATCCTACGATCCCCAATATACTCGCTTTATAACTTTCTCACTTCTTTAAATAGGTCACTCTCTTTTCAGACTCAAGCTTTGAGTAAGACTTTCCCAATACCCCCCAAATGCCCCCCCACCACAAAACAGCCATGGCTGTTGGCGCCTAAAATTTGAATTTCCTGCATGCAATAATGATTTTTTGATCTAACAGAAGTTAATAGATAAATAAGAAAATTCTTTATATTGGATATGCAACCTGAAATTTCATAGTAAACTAGAACCTTTCTTTCGCAAAACTTATTGTAAAAGTTAGGTAATCACTTCAAAGATGAAATTTCCAACGGATATACTGAGCTTTTGGATGTTATCGTCGATATTTTTTATGTGCTCGTCGTTACTTTGTAGAATTGTAGCAGGAAACAATACGAAAAGTAGTATCCCACGCTTAGAGTTGTATAAAGGAAATAAGCAAGGCCTATTGCGTCAGCACAGAATGGTGGGAGAGTTTTTAGACTGTACTTATGTTGAACATATAAATCAAAATTTGAAAAATGAAGAAAATAGTGAGGATTATTATCCAGGAACAGGAATTGATAGAAGCAAAAGTAGAGTGGTTTCTTTGGAATCAATAGACGTTTCCAGTAAAATTATTAAAACTTTGGAATGTCAGAGGAACATTATTAAACACTGGATGAAAGATATTACTAAAACTTTAAAAGAAAATTTGTTTTCAGTCATTGAAGTAAGGGGCTGGAGAGAAATGACAAGACCAAAAAGCTTGCATGGAGAAGCTGACGAAATTTTAACGATTCTAGAGAATAAAAATCCTAGCCCTTTAAATAAAGTTAAAGAAGCTGTGGAGGCATTTGAAAAGTATATAATGGAACTCCACGATGCCTACTCGGAATTTAAGAACTCTGAGGAAAGACTTAAAACTGCTTCTACTGAAGAAGAAAAAAGAACCAGAGCACAAGTTGCTGTCTTAATTCTTGGTCAGAAAGAGAACAGAAGTCTAGTCAAATTTACAACAATAATACGTAACAATGCGGAAGATGCAAGAGATGCAAAGAAACTTATTGAAAGACTTTTTCCCTTACTTTCCGGTGAAAGCTACAACAACCAAATTCTTCAAGCTCTAGAGCTTATGCAAATTTGTTTCTTTTTATTAAATGGTTTGAATGTTTTATCCGTATTTGAAGAACAGAGATTATCAAGTAAGTTCAGAAGGGATATGGAAAGAAGAAATTTAATTTACCAACATAAAATTGAAAATAAAACGCTTTCAAAATATCCAAAATTTTCAAATGCACCAAATTTTAAAGATATCTCAAATTTCCTTTTGAGTTCTGTAAAAAAATCAAATGATACTGAAAACGATAAAAAGATGAAAAATGAATTTATTCAGATCTTTGATGAGATTGTTCAAGACTTTGGTATTCGTTGCCCATATTTTCTTAATTCAATATTGAGATCTAGAAAAGACGACTACCTTTTAAAAGGAGAAGAGTTATTTGATTACAATGCAGTAAAAAATTGTAGACTCGCATGGAAAGAAATATCTTCGTATTTATATAAGGAAGGTCAAATTGTCCCTTCAGCTGCGATTAGACAAGCATTAAAGAAAGCTTTATATAAACATGTTAAGACAGTTTATGTTTGGCCTAGAAATGCTACAGGATTATTTAAAAGCGTTTTTGATCAGTCTGAGTTTGAAAAAACATTTGATACTAGCAATGAAAAGAGATTTGTATCAACTTGTTCTGAAGCTATTAATAAAGAAATCGGACTGGGAACTTACCATGCAGTTAGTTTGGACGAAATTGCAATTACATGTTTTAATTTCTTTAATTTATTAGAGTTTTACACAGACCAATACAACTATGGAAATCAGGAAAATGTGGGAAAAGATGGAAACCCGATTCTGGCGACTAAAAAGTACGTAAATATTACTACTTTACCATCAAAATTCAAGGCGAAAGCACTAGACGTAGCTTTTTCTAGAACATTGGCTGGATTAATGGATTTTCCACCGTTCAAATCTAATGATCTTGACAGAACGGTTATCGGTATTTTGACAGAAAATTTTATGGAAACGTGTATTCAACGTATAGAAACAGTTCTTGGAAAGGCGTCCAAGTATAGAATAAGTAATCCGCAAACTATATGTGCAGAGGCTAGAAGTATCCTTAAAGATTATAATATATTGTCTCAAAAACCTGAAAATATAGAGGGTTCAATGGACATTTTTGAGCAATTTAATATTCTTGATACATCTATTGTTACAGAGAGTTCAAAAACCGGATCCCAACGTTCAGATACTATTGATTATCTAAAACTACTTCAAAGTAAGCTTGGTAGCTTGCAGCCGAAGTCTCAACCAACTCAAAGTAAAGATTTAGGAATTTCACCAATAAAACAGCTGGACCCTGTGAAAGCTTATAACTTGATACGTAAAATGCATTTAGACTGGATGGAACAAATGAGAAATGATCCAAGATATAAAGGATTTACTGATTTAGAACTGAAAAATAATTCTCCTTGGAACAAACAAATGAAACTTTGGCATGAATTAATCACTCCTAAATTGCCTGAAGTTAGATATGCAGCATCTTACCTTAATAATAGGCCTTCTAGATTTCCGTTGATTTCTGGAGATAAGAGAGGGAAACACAAAAAAATTACTCCTTTAGAAGAGTTTCTGAATGAGGATTTGGATCCAAAATATAGAGCTAGATATTCATTAGTTGAAAATGTTCCATTTGATGAACAAGAATTTCATTATGATGATCAATATTATGATTATCCTTATTTAGACTCTACAGCTGCTGAATTAGCTCAGACTCAAGAATATTACGATAAAAAGGATGGAAGTTATATTAAAGAAAAAAACGGGAAGTATATTAAAATCAATAACGGAGATTATATTAAAAAAGGAAGGAGCTATATTAAACACAAAGACGTAGGTTTTTATAACAAAAAAGGTGAGCTAAGTCAATATTATTCCCTAGGCCCAGTTCACCATAAAGAACAAATTACTGCAGAATTAGTGAAACCCAATAAAGAATATTATATTAATATGTATCAATTAGGGAGTGACACTTTGACTAATAATTCATATATTAACAATGGATGTAGAGGTGATGAATTGCCTTTACATTGGGGGCAAAGAGCAACCATTCTACATGAAAATATGATTAAAAATTTCAGTAAGGTTAAATATAGAGGAAAATATGGGCCAAGCCATTTTGTATCTATGGATGATATATGTTATATCTTGGAAAGAGATTTTAAGGTTAAAAAAAATTATTTTGAAGATATTTCCAAGGTTAATTTAATGGAGTGTCAAAAATGGTTCACAGAATATCTTTCGAAACTCTGGCCACCATTTAACATGGAAGGCTTTAAAACTGATATAAAAACCTTATGTTGGGACTCTGGATTTAGAGGCTGGTTATAGAGGAGTTTATAAAAACTTCTATTTTTTCAAGCATGTAAATCCACAATTTACATCGGCGCCAAATCTGCGAAGTAGATGAACTGTTTTTATGTTCAACTAGAATAGTTGATTTATTATTAGATAATTAGCTATTAAATCTATAATTTAGTTATCATATATATATATTTTGGGTAAAAAGTTATCTATTTAATATATCATGTAACTGATGATGATTCAACAAAAAATTCGTCTTTTTAGACATGTATTAAGAAATATAAGCACACAGGTTCTGAGAACTAAAAAGCCAGTTTTTAGACAAATAAATGGCTTGAAAAACATAGAAAGTCACAAAATTGTACCCCAAAATGGAGCAGGACTCGTATTTTCCGAACTTAGTAATGGAATGAGGGTGATTACATTAGAAAATAATAAGAAAATATCATCACTGGGAATCATCATCAAGATGGGTCCTAGATTTGAATCAAAGAGTTCATTTGGATCATCAAGAGTTCTTTTCAATATGATACTTTCACAAGAAGGAAAAACTTCAGAAAATTGCTTGTCAAATAAACTAGCATTAAACGGATTAATGTTAGCAGGTGGATTTAATAGAGAATATACTACATTTGTATTAGAATATTTAAAAGATCAGGGAATTGAGAATATTCAGGAATTATTTGATGGAATATTTAAATTCTACAAAAAACGATTCAATAGTGAAGAATTAGAATTTGCTAAGAAGAATATTAAAGAGGAACTGTTATTTGAGTTAGATAATCCTAGCATAATGCTGAATGAACTTCTGCATTCAACCGCATGGAAAGAAAATTCTTTAGGAAACAATCAAGCAATTTCATTTGACCAAATTTCAAATCTTAATACCGAGAATCTAACTGACTTTAGAAATTCAAACTTTCTTTCGCGTAATACCATAATTGTTGGAACCGGTATTAGACATGATCATTTAATTAAAAAGATCATGAATTCATCAAGAAAGTTTGATATAACGGAATATAACTCTGTCAATCATTTAAAAAATAATGAATGCAATATGAGAACTCCAAAATACGTTGGTGGGTTAGTGAAAAATAAGCTACCCCACCATGGCTTTACAGATATAATGATCGCTTTTGAGACCAATTTGAATTGGAAAGGCCGTGAATTAGTTGCTTTATCTGTGCTTCAAGCTTACCTTGGCGGTGGAAGCTCCTTTAGTGTGGGAGGTCCAGGAAAAGGAATCTATTCAAAACTTTTTCTGAATGTATTAAATAAATTTGATTGGGTTGAAAGCTGTAACTGTTTTGTTAACCAATATAGTGACACGGGATTATTTGGAATTCATATTACTTCTTATCCAGGATACTCATTAGAATCTATCAAAGTAATTGCAAAACAGCTTGGTGAAATGAAAAATGTTGGTGAAAGAGAACTTGAAAGAGCTAAGAATTTGGTTCTAAGTACTATATACACTGCTTATGAAAATAGGAGTCATTATATGGAAGAAATTTCCAAACAAATACTGTCATACTCTGAGTTTATTGAACTGGATGAAATAATTAATTGTATTAAAAGTATAAGCATAGAAGATATCAAAAAAGTTGCGGATTCAATTCTCTCTAACGCAAGCAGACCTACAGTAATCGCAGTTGGGACTGATATGAATCAAGTTCCAAATTACAATGACATTATTTCAATTATATCTACGCAAGTCAAAAGTTAATAAGTCTAAGGGGAAAAATATTTATTTAGAATCAATATCTTTATTCAACTTATATTTAGTTTCTGCTTGTAATTATTTATATTTTAGTTAACCTCTTGCCCACAACATTTTTTCGCTGTAGTAGCGGGAGCATGTGCCGCCCTAATATTGTCAATAATAGCAACAGGAATGTTTGTCATAAGCTAATAATACTAATTGTTGGAATTAGAAATTACGATTTCTTAATAAGTTCAAAGTATGAACATGGAAAGCGAAAAGCCGATCTCAACAAATTTTAGCCGAGTTTCTGCCCATAGCCATATTAGAGGATTAGGCTTGAAGAGTGATGGAACAGCATCAAATGACGGGTCATGCGGAATGATTGGCCAACTACAAGCCAGGGAATCTGCAGGAGTTGTTTTGAGTTTAATACACAATAAAAAACTAGCAGGAAAGGCTGTATTGTTGGCTGGCCCCCCTGGTACTGGTAAGACAGCAATTGCCCAGGCTATAGCACATGAATTGGGTCCAAAGGTTCCATTTTGTCCGATGGTAGCATCTGAAGTGTATTCAGCTGAGGTTAAAAAGACTGAAATACTTATGGAGAATTTTAGAAGAGCCATTGGACTTAGGATTAGAGATGTTAAAGAGGTTTATGAGGGAGAAGTTATTGAATTAGTCACCGAAGAAACTGAAAATCCCCATGGAAACTTTGGGAAGGCAGTCTCAGCAATAGTATTGACTTTAAAGTCAGCAAAAGGAACAAAGACGCTTCGTCTTGCTCCTCAACTAAGTGATGTTTTTCAAAAGGAGAAAGTAAAGGTTGGAGACATTATTTATGTCGAATCTTCTAGTGGAATCGTTAAGAGATTAGGTAGATCGGATTCATTTGCAACAGAGTTTGACTTAGAATCTGAGGAGTATGTTCCTCTCCCAAAGGGAGACGTTTATAAAAAGAGGGAGATTGTTCAAGATATTACCTTGTATGATCTAGATTTGGCAAATGCTAAACCTCAAGGTGGTCAAGATATCATTTCTTTATTAGGTCAATACGTACGTCCAAAGAAGACTGAAATAACTGAGAAGCTCAGATTGGAAGTTAACAAGAGCGTAAATGAATATATTGATCAAGGAGTTGCGGAGCTTATCCCAGGTGTTTTGTTTATTGATGAAGTACACATGCTCGATATTGAATGTTTTACGTTCCTTAATAGAACTCTTGAAAGCTCTCTGGCTCCTATAGTTATTTTTGGAACCAATAGGGGCGTATGCACTGTTAGAGGTACTGATATGCTGTCTTCACATGGAATTCCTGTCGATCTATTGGATAGGCTCTTAATTATTAGAACAGTTCCGTACAATGTTGAGGAGATGATCAGAATTGTTTCTATTAGGTGCGATATTGAGGGTATTAAAATAGATAAGGAATCTTTACAACTGATTGGAGAAATTGGAAGTTCAACATCATTACGTTATATATGTCAGCTATTGACTCCTGCTCATATTATTGCAAACACTTTTGGAAGAGAAACTATTTGTAAATCTGATATTCAAGAGGTAGATAGTCTCTTTTTCGATTCGAATGCATCTGCCAGAAGATTGGCTGAGGACTCTAATTCATTTATCCTCTAGTTGGAATAATATATACATACATTTTTATTGATTCAATAGTTTATAGCAAGATTTATGAGCGATACTTAAAAGCTAATATTGTTTAATACTTTTTCTGAATATGGTTTCATAAGTTAATTCCTATCAATAGTAATTGTATAAGTTTTCTTATTTTCTCTTCTTAATTGCCACTCATCTGTGTTTTTACAGGAAATTTTAACAACTTTAAGTCTGTAATATAATGAGCAGCTCAGTGTTCTTGAAGGGAGTTCAACAAGATCTATTGTCTTTATGCAATTTCCTGAAATTCCGAGCAAACCACCTAAGAGTCCAGACTGTGTACATTGCCAAATTCTTAGAGCTTTTTCTGCTATTGAATATGAAGCGAGAAACTCGCCCTCCTTATTAAAACACAATGCATCAACTTGTTTTGTATGACCCTGTAATACTCTCCACTTTGTTGCAGTCCTGAGATCATAAACAATGATAGAACGGTCGAAACCTATTGCAAATCTTTGTGTATTTTGGTGGAATGTAATCATTGGAAAAGCACTCACTAATATGAAAAGTACCGATGTAACTGCTGTTATTGTTCCTTTGCGTAGTGTCGAGTCAAGTGGGTCTAAGAATCCAATAGAAATATCAACCACCATATTTAAATAAGGAAAAGAGTATTCAGGGAGGCTAGACACGAAATATACCAGCAATGATAGTACGTTGCAAGTATAGTTTATTCCCATATAGGGATATGCTGTTCTTCCAGCATATCCAAGTATATAAATGTATGTTTTTGGATCCAACTGACCAATTAATTGAAGTAAATGTCTACATGAAGTCCAGAATGGTGGATACTGCGCTAATGTGAGTAATCTTATACAGAGGCAAATAATACTATTCGAAACCTTATTACTCACATTTTTTTTATTGTTTTGTGATTCGGTTTTGTCATTTAAAGCGTTATCTACTTGAAAAATATGGGCTGCCATGAATATGTTATTTTCCCAACTAGTGAGACTACTTCTAAGTAAGTTAGGAACACATGTATTCTCAATGTTTTTTGCTTTAAGAAGACTTGTAAAGTTAAGAGAAAAAAGTTCCAATGCAAAAAGAAATCTCAAAGTATCCATTATACTAATATTATTATAATAAGAGTTTATATCATAATTGAGGTTATCTTTATATCCTGAAGCTTTAAAGTTTCCAAAACTATCAAAGTTCCCCGAACTTGAAGTGCTGACAATAATGTTTGATTTGCTAGAATCAATGTTTAGGTTTTCCCAAGAATACCACTGTTCAGTATCGTGCCTTCTTGCATATATTGGTTTAAGTAGCCTTTTTTTCTCCTGTTGTTTCTCAAAATTCTTCGAAAATTTTATAATAATTTCAATATCATATGTTATTATAATACTAATCAAAAATGAAAGAATAATCTTCCCTATACAACTGCCGTGAGTTCTTTTGAAAGGATGTTCATATAGAACAATACTTAAAAAAAATAATGAAAGATCTTCTATGCTTAAGTTTGAGCAGTAATATTCACCAGAATTCATTATTGGGAAGGGAAGTCTATAGCCTATCATTCTGCAAAGTGAAATACTACAGTAGGAATAAATCTTAGGATGACCACGCCTACATGATTCATTCCAAGGTGGAATACTTTTAATTTCACTTCCTAGAGTTGAACATAAAGATCCTCCAACATCCAAGTTATTTGAAGTTATGACCTCCTGTTCTAATAAATGCAAACATTCATCTTTATTTTCTCCGTTTGCTCTAGGTGCTGAAATTCTCAAGAATTCTTTGATTATGCCGGAAAGAGTATCGATTGCTATTTCTTCGCAATAAGATAATAGTTCACTTGGAAGAGATCTAATAGCTAGTTGTAAGCAATATTTTGCAGATAGCCTCAAATATGGGTTAAATACATCTAATGTCATACCTGTGATTGAAAAGAGGTGGAAGGGAATGAATCTGACCAAAAGTTTTTTTTGTTCAACATGTTCAATGATCCATGATAATAGAAACTTATCCAAAAGCTGTATCGGCAGGTCCAAGTTTGAATAATACGTAAAGTAGTAATGTAAAATAACCATTTGAAGAGCAATCTCGTGCGCTGAAAAGTGCTTCTGAAGTTCTCTTGATAGATCTTGTTGTTTAAAAGATTCTATTTCATTTCGGTATTCTAAATCGTGCCTAAGTTCACAGAAACTACAGGACTCTATAGAATCTTCAGGTTCAAATATTTTTTCATCTTGATTTTTAAAATTTTGGAATTTTTCATTCAAGACTTTCTCATTAATATTTCTCTGGCTTAAAAATCTTTTTAACCAAATTTTGTCCGAAGCCTCAAAACTAGAGAATACCTCAGTTAGACCATTAGAAAAGTTCAGGGTTGACTCGTACGTTCTTGATCTAAACAAAGGTGCAGGATTTCCATTCAAATCTATAGACTCTCTTTTGATTAAATTTTTAGAATCAAAGGTTTCTCCTCTTTGAAGTGTAGTAGTTGAATTCAAACATTCTTTCAAATTTTGTGGTAACTTAGAATTTTTCCTGTTTAGAACAGAATTTCTTGACCTAACTATTCTATTTACCAAATGAGAAGTACATGGAATTCCAGACAACTCTCCAATATAATAGTCATTTGTATCTATTTCTAAATTCTTTTTCCTTCCTGGTAATCTGTTCCATTCAAAAAATGGCCTACCCGGACAACTACTAATAATTTCCCTGCTATCTGAAATATTTAGCTTGTTTCTTAAAGTTCTAACTGAAACTGTCTTATTATCCAAATGCCTCATGATATTTTCACTCCAGTTTTCAGAAACTAAGTATCTGTATGGAGGAATTCCTGTCCCATCATAAGTATGCGATCTAATCATAGATTCTCTCGATGCAGAGTATATACTCCTAGAACGATCAACAGATTCAAATCGTTTCCTGTTGCCTGGGTTATTCTTCTTTGTAAGATTGAAATAATAGTCCACACTGTTCCATGTCTTCAATCTTAAAGGTAATTTTGAATTACAAGTCTGCTTTTTTAAGTTATTGCAGATTGGGATAGAAATAGCATAATTCACGCCTGTAATTAAGGTGGTAAATCTAAGAATTGGTCTAACAGTTAGTGGAGCCATTTCTGCAAAAAGCTTACTTAGAAATTCATTGCTGGATCTCACAAAAAGAGGGAAAAGATGTTGTAAATATCTTGATGTTTTTGTATTTTTTTGCTTTTTCTTTTCAATACTTACGATATCTGCTGATACATGAGGATTAAATGCCATGAATGAGATACTCATACTAGAACGAACACCTAAGCATCCTTGATTATAATTTTCCTCTTTACTAAAATCGAGCTTCGGCATATATCCTATTGACACAGATCCAAACATAATTCCATGGTCCAAAAATTCAATTCTGTTGCTGGTTTGTATAAATCTGTTTAGGCTGGACATAAGACCATAAGATAGGTGGTAATTTTGGTACTCGCAAACATTGAGTTCGAGGATTGAATTAAAACAAATTTTTGCCAGTAATAAGTGCGAATCTTTATCATATACAAAAACTATTTCCCCTTGTAATATGAAAATAAAGTTAGATGGTTTATCAATACCAACTGAATTAATTCTTGACTCGGTAGGGTCTTGTCTTTTTTCAAGTTCCAAAGATAAGCTTAATATTTCATAAGTAACTCCTTGAATCTCTGTATTAGATTGATCCTTTCTTTCATCCCAAATACATCTACTAGTTGATTTAGATTCAGCTTTTGAAGATATCCCATTTGCTTGATTATCATTAACTTTTATTAAGACACATTTCTTCTCTAAGGAAGAATGGACCAAAATCTGGAACTTGTCATATTTTGGTGTTCCAAGTTCTCCTAATCTATTAACATCAAATACAATAACTTTGTTAAGGGAGATCATATTTGTGAAAAATAAGCCATTTATGCAAGCTATGAGGGAAAACAGATTATTTGAAATAAGTTGAACTTTAATTCCATCTGAATTGATATTTTTTGAATTATTGATTTTATGACTATGGCTACAAAGCTCATCTTTGTTTTTAGACTCTCCTGAAGCAAATTTATTGAAAAAGTTCTCCATTAGATCCACCTTCCAAACTAGTACATTTCCGCAACAAGTTAGCCCAAAAATGCAACCATCAGTCACAGATTTTATTTCAATTACATTTGTTTTATGTCCACATGAAGGTCTTGGTAGAGGAAGTTGGTAAACTACTCCGTTTTCGATATTTCCGAAAAAGTGTTTGTCCTCGTTACAATTCATCATGTTAAAAAGTCCAAATTCTCCGGTAAGACATTGTCCTATGATTTTACCGTTTGATAGAGATATTATACAATAAATTGAATTTTTTTGTTCAGTAATGCAACAAGAAAGGACCGAAATGTTATTTTTTTTATCATAGTCAGTGATATCATCCTCCCAAACAGTTCTCAAAGATTTTGTGGATTTCCAACAAACTTCATTTTCAGTTGATTTGTTTATAATTGCATCATATCTAGTCTCAATATTATTTTGAGAATCTATATTAACTTTAACGGGGAAAAACATGTTTTTGGAGTCAGATATTTCTACATCGTCTAAGACAAAAGAATGAACATCATTGAAGCTTTTATAATAATTAGAAAACGAGTTGTTTGGAATAAAAGGAAACTTGTAGTAAGTTGGAAGTTTTTGTTGGGATTCAATAATTGACAAGTCTAAGAACGTATAAAATATTTTGTCTGAATTCTGCTCAATTGATGTAAAATTAGTATTGGAGAGTGTCTCACAACTTTTTTCTAGTATAAATCTGAAATTATTTCTGTGTACCCAAATAATGTCGTCATTTCCTTGGTTTTGAGAATTAAGGTCTGTATTTCTACCAGACTTCGGCGATTCTTCTATATCATTTTCGTACAAAGTATTTATTTTGAAAAATTGCCAATAACTTGCAAGATGACCAAGATAATTTAATTGTTCCTTATCATTTATTCTGAAATAATCTTTAGAAATATATACGGGAGTTGCTATTATGTCACTATAGTTACCATAATTATCGATTTCTCTGAGGTCATGCTCAGAAAAAGCAACATTGGATTCAAATTTAGGGTTAAAATTTTGACTAAAAAGGAAACAAACTATTGAAGGAAGTTGAATACTGTATATTGTAAAGTCAGATGACCATGCAAGAAAAGATACATAATGTTTTTGCTTTTCTTCATATTCCATACTAAGAGTTCTAATGGGCGAATATGTCTTTGTTTTATTAATACACGATTGTCTTATATTCAATGATATTTGAGAGAATCCTAGCCAAATTTGAAGCTTTTGTTTAACTTCCAAGTTTTCTTTATTTTGATTTATTATATTTAGAGTTATTGCTCTTTTCAAAGGTGGTGTTTGATGAATACCATACATAGAATCTTTGAGTTCATCTCCATGGCATAAATTTTGTATATTAGCTTCTATTTGTGGGTTAACTTGATTGGAATCTTCACAAATTGGCGTATTTGGAACAAACAAATCTCCAAACGGTTGGTATCTTTGGCTTCTATTTTGAAACTGAGGCAGGAAAGTGCGTTTCCAAATTATAAGTCTATATTTCGCATTCACGATTAAATAAAAATCTGTTACAACGATTTGAGTTGAAAACATCTCACTTGAAGGAATAGAATAAAAATTAATGGGTTCTGAAACAAAACATGGGTGTAAGGAAAAAAACGTTGGGGCTAACATTGGAGACTTAATTGAACAAAACTGATGAATATATGGAGCATCAAATGAGCCAGACTTAGATCTGTCACTCGCATTACTGCTTGACTCCAATATATGGTCATACTTTTCAAATGAAGACCCATTGATATCTTCTATTAAGCTTTCTGGTTTGGTCTGCTCATGTTTAATGTCCAGCTCACTCAGATTGTCCTCTATTATGATTTGATCTTGAGAATAGTTTGTTGAAGAGCGAGAAGGATTTTTAGCAAGATTAGTAAATCCCGTTTCATCCTGACTATATTTCATAAATGGCTTGGGAACATTATTTTTTTGGGGTTTTGGAACTGGACATGGGATTTCACAGTGAGGAATAGGAATGAAGTGCCACCAAATTCTTATTAAGTTACTTAAATCCCAAACTAAAACTTGACCAGTATTTAGCATTGCGGCCACTGTATAAAAGTGAGCTGTTGGATATCTATTATCTTCGCAGTAATCAAAAATTGAGATATTTGAAGACCATTTTAGAAGTTCAAAGTAGTCGTGATTAGTAGAAACATTGAATATCATGGATTCTCCATACTCTCCATATGTATATGTTGGATTGTTGAGACAAGGCTTTTCATTTTTATCTTCATATAAGAGCTGAACGGTACTTGGAGATTGAATTTTGTACATGTCTGGAGTGTCATCATCAATTCTGTTGTTTACCTTACGTTTTGAATATGGACAGCTTGCAATTTTGAGGGCTCCACAATTTAGTCGCGACCAAGTGTCTATTATAGTAATACGTTGGTGACCAACAAGTAAGACAAACCTTTTATCTGCGAGGCTTACTAGCTGCAATACTTCGTGTTCTGCCGAATCTGATAGCTGTGCAATACATCTTCCATTATCCAGAGACCAATATCTCAGAATATTATCAGAATGCAATGTTAACAGCAACTCATCCGTACAGCTTTGCAATAAAGGTGAAGGTGACAAAATAAAAACCATACCAATAAGTTTAATTGGAGATAGAGAATTGGGAATAAGAACACAAAAAGGGATTAGTTCCTTCTCTGGTAAGCCCTCGCTGGATTTTTCATCTGCCCTTAAAATATTCCACAAGTATACATGTCCAGATTTTGTACCTGTTGCACATATTGAATCCCAACTGCTGCAACAAGTTAGAGTGACTTCATCCAAAATGCCTCCGTCTGATGTAATACCACATGAAAGTAGCATTACTCTTTCTATTAACAAAACGAAGTTTTCGTCACACAAATTTAGATGGATCTAATACAAAAAAAGTGGCGCCAATATGAGTCTTCGAAGTTCTTGGTACGAAGCAATGCTCAGAAGTAGATTATTTCCAAATTTAACAGTAGTGAAATAAATAAATCCGAAGTATTCAGCAAGATATTCGTAAATCCTCGATAATTAGTTGATGCAATCGAACATATTTTCAAGAAAATATAAAGCAGATTTACATAATGGACAGATCCTAAGCAATAACAAGTCTAAGTGAAAAGTAAAGAAGCATAATTATTAAGATTTGAACAACATTACAATAAGTTAACGAGTTTATTGTTGAGTCTGATCATAAAAAAATTTGTGGCGCAATAGCGCCTTAGACACGTATTTCATGGCGTCTCGTAGTTACCATTTAATGTTAAATTTCTCATAAAATGTAAAAAACTCATCGAGACAAGAATTGGGAACAAATAATAGTAAGTTAAAGTAAAGGTTAAATAGAAATATCATTAGTAAAATAGTAAATTAATTATTAATTATAGAGGCGGGTAAAGTATTTTATTAGACTTTAATTTTAACTAATAAAATAAGCTGTTGATTTTTACGTCGCATTCACTAGTGACCTTTGGATTATTTAGTAAAAAATTATCTTTAGACTTTTTTAGAGGATTCAATTCAGATAGAAACCAATGGGTCGCGTTATTAGAGGCCAGCGTAAGGGTGCAGGTTCAATTTTCAAAGCTAAGGTTTCAAAGAGAAGAGGACCAGTTAAGCTACGTGCATTGGATTACATTGAACGCCATGGATATATCAAGGGTTTAGTAAAGGACATTACTACAGATCCAGGTAGAGGTTGTCCAGTCGCGCATGTTTCATTCAGGGATCCTTACAGATACAAGATCAAGAAAGAGTTAATGATTGCTGTAGAAGGACTTCATACTGGTCAATTTGTATACTGCGGAAAGAATGCAACACTCTCTGTAGGAAACGTTTTACCAGTTGGCCAGATTCCTGAAGGTACTATCATCTCCTCTTGTGAGGAAAAGGCAGGCGATAGAGGCAAGCTCGCTAGAACTTCAGGTACCTATGCAATCATTGTTGGTCAATCTGAAGACGGAACCAAGACACGTATCAGACTCCCATCTGGTGCAAGAAAAACTATCAGCTCTCAATCTAGAGCCATTATTGGTATTGTAGCTGCTGGAGGAAGAATTGATAAGCCGGTCTTGAAAGCAGGTAACAATTATCATAAATACAAAGTAAAGAGAAACTGCTGGCCAAAGGTTAGAGGTGTTTCTATGAACCCAGTAGACCATCCTCACGGTGGTGGTAATCATCAACATATTGGTCACCCATCTACTGTTTCTAGAAGTGCTCCACCAGGTCAGAAGGTTGGTCTCATTGCTGCTAGAAGAACTGGTTTATTACGTGGTGGTCGTAAGACAGCTAAGGATAAGGCAGAGAAGGGAGTTTAAATTCATAGCGAGGTAACGCATAGATAATTTCTGATTCTCGATGATTATTTACTACCAAGAGCTTGAGGACGATGTTTCCTTTGTTATATAGTATTTAATTATTGGTCAGATTTTTAACTCTATTATTATCTAGTCTAAGCTATTAAATATTCTAATTGATTAGTTTCTTTTTGTTGTGATTCTTGGCTAAAATGGAGTAATGCCTCAATTGTTCTTGTAAATGCTGTTTAGGAGTAGTTTGATCAAATAGCCGACAAACAACGCCGAGAATGTCGTCAAAAGAGCGACGATCCAAACTGCCAGTTTACATTCACCAATTGGAACATTTATAAACGGATATTTGGGGTCTCCTGTTGGAATCTTGGTAATGCTAATTCTGCATTCTTTAAGCTTGAAAAACTCATCTATTCAAATTTTTGCTTTTATGGATTATTCGAAGATTTTAAACTTACCTGGAGATGAACATTGACAATGGCTTTTATGAACCCAAAGGCATTGTTTGTGGAAATCATTGTCACAAATGTAAACTCCAATTTCGCATCCCTGAGGGAAACAAGTTGCATGCAATTATGGTAAAATGAAAAAAATTACACTTACCTTTACTGTATCCTTTCCATCAAATCCTTGAGACTGATAACATTTTGGTCTTGAGTCTATTCTAATCCTATCTGAGAATATCTGAATCTTGAACTTGTGAGAAATAATTGGTAGTACTACCAAGGAAAGACGAGAAAGTTCATGATCTGGAATACCATCATTAACAGGAATAAATGATGGTATCACTGTAGATTGAGTTGAGATAAAGTTCCATATTAGAACACAAATTATAATAAAGAAAGCGGACCTTTTCATGTTATTTTAGAATTTACACATTTCTCATAGTGAGATCCGCCAAAATTTTTTGCCAACAAATTCGTAAATTTTATGAATTAGAGGAAATTACTATAAACAATTATAGCCTAAACCATTTCTAGAGTAAAACTCATATTATGGGTTTTAATGGAGATAAAATAAAATCTTTGAGTAATATTCAGTCTCAGAGAAGGCTTAGAACCGACACTGCAGAGGCAATTTTTGGTGATTTTTGGGAGGCACAAAAAAATTCAAATTTTCACTCTAGAGGAGTGAAAAAAAATAAACAAAGCCATGATCATGGAATAGATGGAAATGATACCCAAAAGTCAGTATCTGATTCATTAGCTACGAAGTTCAATATTACAAACTTAGACGCTCAGGAAAGGTTGAGTTTTTACGAGTCACAAGGAGCGGAGCCATACCTTACTAAGTACCCAACTATAACTTCCATACTTACAGAAATACAACCTAAAAAATGGATGATATTGTTTAGTAAAACTCAATCTTCATCTGCACAAGATGTTACAGATGGAAAAAAGAATAAAAAAAATTCTAAAATAAACTCTTCAGGTTTAACCAATGAAGACTTACCATTCAATAAAATGCAATTTATATGGAGTTCCGAGTTGGATGAACACAAAAGAGTCAAATTAAATAACAAAAATAGTCCAAGTTCACAATCTTTATTATCTGATCCAAATGATCTTTCACCAATAATAATTAATTTCCCCCACCCTATTCAACTTCAAAATATTTCCATTCCATACGAGGTACTGGACCCAAGATCTGTTCCATGTGGTTCATTCATTTGGTGGGATAGAAGAGTATGGGAATACAATTTTGTTCACATGGCCAGAAGACTGTCCACCAATGATGAAAAAAGTCGTAAAAAACTTAATATAGAAAATCCAATAACTCCAAAGAAACATGCAAGAGTTTCAGGTGAAAATAGCGGTCAAAGTTATAAGCATTCAAAGCCAAAAGTAGTGGCAAGCCCTAAACCAAATCAGAAATCAAAGTCTCCTAAGAATGTGATTAAGCAATAAAATTTGTATTGAGTTGACACTATTTTAACAAAATTGTTCAATTTATAATGATCCATTATAGTTAATTAATCTTCATCACTTTCACAAATCAATCTGTTTAATTTTCTTTTAACTTGCCTCATTGAAGGCTCGGGTAATTTTTTATGCAATGAAGGAGTATTCTCTACGGTTGAAGATTCAGAATCTTTGTTTTCTTCTGTATTATTAACTTGAATTTCCCTCGACCCACCAAGAGCTTCAGACTTGTTCTCAGCGTGATTTTTTTCAGCTTGATCATTCGAGCTCTTAGATATAGGGACTCCTCGCTCACTGGCGATTCTAGATTCTATTTTTATTTTCTTTGTGTCACGAATTAAGGAGGGATCTGCTTCTTTACAAGTTTCTGCTCTTGGTTTTTCTGACTGAGAAAATTCAGAAGAAGTTTCGTGAGTTTTTTTTCTTTCGTTTGATTTAGATTTAAAGAATCCATCCAAACATGTCTGTGAAGCCTTGTTTTTGCTTTTCCTGATTCTTTCACAATAACTGATAACTCTAGCCTCGTTAAAATTTTGCTCCTTAATAAGCCACTCTGTAAGTTCTTCATACTTGGGGGTTGACCACTTAATCAAATCTTGTATTTGATTATTTTTTGATACCAGAGGGTTCTTAAATAGCTCTCTGACTTTTAAAAATTCGAAGTTTCCTGGTACAGGATTTTTTGTCTGGTCAATGTTTTGTAAAATACCCTCAATATTTTTGTATTTTTTGAGTAATTTATAAGCTGTACTTGTTCCTATTCCTCTGATTGTTCCACAATAATCGCATCCACTCAAAATGCAGAGATCAATGAATTGGTCCATATTTATATCAAGTTCAGAAAGAATTAAAGATAACTTGATAATCTGCATGCCGTTCTTTTGTTTACCAGGTGATTTATCATTTATTTTATTTGAAGAAGACTCTGAGAAATTTAATTGCTTTATTTGGATTGGTGTACCGAATGTCAAGGAGTCTGCATCTTCTGTGACAACCCCATATACTAGACCATCCTTACAGAGTTCTGCGCATTGTGCTTCAGCCTCTGATGGAGCATCTATACATGGTATTCCAAGAAAACTCAAAAGTTTCTTAACATCTTCTATTTGCTTTTTTGTTACATGGATAGTTCTAACTGACTGTTTCTTAATAAGTTCTTCGTCTCCAATTTCTTGAGCTTTCTCCAGCTCAGCAAGGGCTTTTTCTCTTCTTTCATCTCTTTTTGTCAGTTCATCTTTCTTCATTTCTGGGGGAGTACCATCAAATACAAAAACGGGTTTAATTCCTGCTTCAAGAAGTCTAATGGTTCTCGAAAGCATTCCATTTATATGACTTGTGGATTCACCTGAAGAATTTGTTAAGTTACCCCAATGGCTGCCTTCTCTGATTGCTGCCAAAAACTGGTAAATCCACATACTAGCATCTATTGCTACCCTTTTTCCTAGCAGGGAGCTGATTGTCTATGAAAAGAAGGAAATTAGAAAATAATATATGACAAATATCTAATTTTATAATAATCTATATTTAAAACTTTCAACTTACTTGTTGTTGAATGCTTTTCGGAGCATTATCCGCAAGAAACTTAGTGAGGCCTTTAATTCCCATATCAAAATAAGGAAAGAACAAATTATATTTATTAGAGACTATTTTACAGCCTATTTCAATATTTATATTTTTAACAATAAATTTCCCACTTTTATGTAATTTCACTCACCTCCCCTCATAGTTGTGAGTTAAATTAAAGAATAATTTGGGAAAATAATGAAAAATTAGACATTAAATAATCCTTTGTTTTCTAAGGAAGTTTTTCATATGAACGATTGAAAAATATGAAATAATTGATACTATTGTTAGCTGAATGATAGAGTATATTACAATTCTTTTGTTTACACTTAGTGCTTGCTTTAAAAACGTCTCCTGTTTTTCAAACTCATATTCTCCTTCGGATACTTGGTTGTTTACCTTGTTAATCAGAGATTTAATGAATTCTTCGACATAATTTGCCTCATCTCTGCTTGCAATAGAGTCCACATCAAGATGTTCACTTAAATTACCTGTGTCAATAGATAGTATCCATTTCATTTGCTCTGATTTAAACCAATTAGAAGAGTCGCACCTAATGCATACCTTATGATCTCCATCTACCTCTGGAAGGTATGCAACGCTCCCTTTATGGTCATTTTCATTGACGTGCCTACTAAAAACTTCAATATTATCTGGATTTTTGAAAATAACTGCACATTCAATACCTGAAGAAAGTATGTTTTGTACAAAAGGTAAGATCAAACATACCTAAATTATTCACATTCTCATACTTTACATGAATTGGAACGGACTTAGGAACTTCTTGAATGAAACACTTTTCTGTACCTTCTTGAACATAAAAATAGATTGCAGAACGTACTCGTGCACATTTGATAATCAAAAAGAGCATTACTGCTTGAATAGTAGCCCGTTCGAAAAACTTCATAAGTTTAGGTTCATTAACAAAAATGTCTACAATAGATATTTAGGAATTACTATATAATAGATTTACGAGTATTTTTGAGATTAGTTTAACCTAATTATTCTAGTTACATTTGGTCAAGCAGTTGAGGGGAGGTTAAAAAGAACATATTCAAAACATATTTAAGAATTCAATATAAAAATTAAGAATAGGGTATAAATGAGATAACAATATACAAACGAACAAATAAGTAGTTTTTGGTTTATTTCAAAATCTCCATCATTACTTTAAATAACAAATCAACAAACGTCTTTGCATTTTTAAATTGAATTGCGGCAAGAATTATTTTATAGTAATTATTTGCACAAAGTTTTTACTTTAGGGATTATAATTTGTTGTGGGAATTAAGCAATGCACAGTAATTTTAAAGCAGAGCCTTTTCCAATATTCGTTTCTACTCAAAGTTTCCTTTCAATATCGATGATCCTCTCGCTTATCTGTAAGTTTGGTTAAATTTTTTTTGGACTAATATTATTCGTGTTTTATCCTCCAGCATTGATATTTATTTCATTTTTCATTGTATATGAATTCAGATTCCCAAGGTTAAAAAGAAGTCTAAAGGATGAACTAATTGTTTCACTTGCAGGGTCAATTACTTTAGGCTTAGGCCTCACTTTTGCATTATTATCATTCGGTTTATATTTTTAAGTTTTAGATTTAAGTTCTCTTTATTAAATTTTGTAATTTGAGTACTAATGTAATAGTTTTACTTTTATACGACAAAATTTAAAAAATTAACTAAAGTAGAGGATCCTAGTTAAGGATTCATGCGAGAGCACTAGAAAAAAGGGTAGGATTGCGAATAAGTAACACTTTATTTAAAAAAAAAGAGAACAACAAATAAGGATTCTGTGATAGCATAAGTTGAGAAAATTAGAATAATTTTCGAGTATTGCAATTTCATTTTATTATTATTTTTATTCGCTGAGCATATTGCATGTAGCATTTTAAGCATTAATTTGTCTAATTAATTTTGTCTTAATATACCGGCAACCCCACACATTGAGACAATATGTTACCTTATAATCAAATTAAAATATTGCGCTAAATAAAGTTAATCTTGTGTAATCTCTCCTCACACCGGTGTCTATCAAAAGTTCTGATATTTCCGTTCACTTTTTTAATTTTACATAAACAGGCTCGTCTCGGAATATTAAGTATTTCCGATAACCTAAACCGACTTAAAATTATATAACGGGGGGTTTTGGCAAGTTATACCTCGTAGCTGGTTAAGTTCCTATTTTCTGGGCTTAATTGGTTAAATAAACTAAAATTGCTTTAGCCGTGCTAATATTTAAACCTCGCTGGATGCTCACAACCCACCAGAATTGGCAGGGTTTAGGTTCGCCCTCTACCAGCAAGTCGTATCTACTTAGATACGTTTTTTTCGATAAACCAATGTATCTCTAATTTATTTAATTCCTTAGAAGTACTGTAGTCTTTGATTAAGTTGCGTGGGTTTTCCAGCTTTTGCAGTTGAAAGAGTCCATGCAATCACTTCTCTTTAGTCTTTACGCTCCGGGCGCCGCTTGGCTTGCATTAACGATGCTAGTATTGGGTTGCGACGGTTTGAAGTTAGAGGATTGATTTTCTGCGCAATACTGAGAAAAAGAAAAAAATCTGAAAATAATAAAAATTGCGGGGTTTCATTTATAAATGAATTTAATTTAGGAATAGATAAATCAGAAAATAGATTTACTAAAAAAAAGCTCGGATTATTATTATTTTTACAATGTTAGAGTTTTATGAAGTGTAGTTTTATCATAAAAGCTGAATAAACAGACATGAATAATCAAGTTGGCTTAATTTATCCTCCCTTTGAATTAAGAACGACAATTGACAAGACTGCCAGCTTTGTGGCAAAGAATGGAGAAGAGTTCGAGTCCAGAATACTTAGTGAGTCAGGTAGTATTAAGTTTACGTTTTTGAATAAGGATAATCCCTTCCATTTGTACTACAAGAAGCGACTTAAGGATTTTAAAAATGGAGTTTCTATTGATGAAAACGGACCTACAATTCCGAGGGCAATATTAGATATGAATAATAGGAAAGAGAAACATGATATTGCAGAAAAAGAGGTATTAATGTTGACATCTTTCGGTGGAAACTTTGGGTTCATGGGAGGAGCTTTGGTGGAACCTGAAGAACCTAGGAAGGATCAGTATACTGTTTCTCATCCTATAATTTCAATAAAGGATGAATCAGTAATAAAAATTACAGCAATGTATTTGGCTAGGAATGGACAATCCTTTTTATCAGAGTTGACTGCTAGAGAGTCAAACAACCCTCAGTTCGACTTTTTGAAACCTGGACACGCATTATTTGGATACTTTGCAGATTTAGTAGAGACTTATTCACTATGTTTAATTCCAAATAAGAATTCTCTGAGGGAGATGAAAAATGAGTCAGAGGATCTACAAATAATTTTTAGACGTTGTTACAAGAATAGTCTTTGGAGAAAGAAAGAAGTTGAAATAAATAGTAACTTACTAGAACTGGAAAACAGGGATCATTTAGACTTGGAATGGGTTGCAATTAACATTGTTGAGACACTTGATTTTGATGACTTAAGTTTGGATCTTCCTGAGCCAGTTGACTTTTCTATGCTTTCAAAGTTAGTTTTAGATTCCTCTTTAGATATGCTAAATGAAAATGATAGGAAGGATCTTTTAGATAGTGAAGTTCAGAGCGAAGAGAGACAAATTAGTGTTTTGGTTATAGAGAAGGAAAAAACAAATGAGTTTTCTGATGAATTAAATAATGCAAACAATGATGATGATCTTGAACAAGAGGAATTCAAGAATATTAAAATAATAAAGAACTATGTTAGAGTACCAAAAAAGAGAGGGCTCGTGACTAAGGCAGAAGAACAAAAGAGGAAAGGAAAAATGTACAGATGCCCAATTACAGGTCAATTGATACCGGTTGAGGAGATTTCAAATCATATGAGAATTCTATTGCTGGACCCAAAATGGAAACAGCAGAAAGATCAGTTAATACAGAGGGCACAGCAGGAGTCTGCCTTTACAGCATCTTCAGACATAGAAGAAAACCTTGTAGCATTTATTTCAAAGCGCCCTGATCTTTTTGGTACAATAGAAGAAGCCGTAGCAGGGAGTCATGGTTTTGAGGAGACTAGCGAGAAAAATAAAAAACAAAAATTTCAGTAGGATATAATTATAGAGCTAGATAGCTAATTTTTCGATGTTCCTCTAACTATTAGTTCTTGTAATTCTGAAATAAAATTATCGTTGTTTTCCACTCCAACTACATCAGAAATTGAGTTCATCAGGATGTTTTTGAGATTCAAGTCATTTGTTGACCTCTGAAGAACGCAAAGTACCACTGGTTCAGAGTCTTTGAGAGCAATAGGTGATAGCTTAATGGGTATTATTGGAGAGTTTTCTGAGTCTCTCTCAAGTAGATAATTTGTAAACGCCAGCACAAGTAATCTTGTAATTTGCTTTAAAATATCTATTTGCCTGGGTACGACAGAAATTGAATTGTAAAGAAGAGCAAGAAATACTACTCCAGTTGAAATTCCCAAAAGTTTTTGAATAGACTCCTGAGTATAATATTTAAGAAGGGCTGAAAGACTAGGGACTAGAGAAGATGTATCCCTATAATTATTAGATTGCATCATTCTATTTGCAAGAAGTGCTGTAGTTTCCAAGATTTTGGTTCCCAATTTTGCTTTGGCCATCAAGTCTTCTCTAGTGACATATTTTTCATCGTATGGATCACCTCCTCCATATATATTTCTCCAATCATCAATAAGTCTATCAATATCTCCAGAGTATCCAAAGACATCATGGGGTGCCAAAATATCCTGACCTTGTCGATATCTAAAAGCTCTAGGCACAAGAGCCATTAATGGAGGCAGGATTATAGATGATGATCTGAAAATCTCAATAATTGATTCATCACAGGCAATAATAGTCTCTAATAAAACAGTCATGTAGCTCTCACTAATATGGGGCATATGGAATAGACTGAGCACAAAGTGCCTTCCTTTTCTAATATTGAGGATTTTGTTTAAAAGCCAGCGTCTAGCATTCAAACATGCAATATTTCTTTCTGCAAAAGAAATTTCAGAAACTTTAAAATGATCTCCATTCTTATAGTTATTATCTTCCATGCTCAAGGTACCAGAATTGTACTTTGAAAACCCGAATAGTAGTTGAAAAATTAAGTCGATGGTGTCTCTTAATTCCTGGTCAAGACGAAGTCTTGCCTGCAAATGCCCAGTTGGACAGTTTTCAATTTCATCATCAAAATAACTAACGTATTGTAAAAGGTCATTTCCTGCTTCTATTATAGAATAAACCAGCGGACCAGGAGCTTGAACTTTATTCTCATCTTGACTCCCAAATTCAAAAGAATTAAAAATACTGTTATGAAGTACTTCAAAAACTTGCTTTGAGAGAGTTTGATAATGGGCATTTCCTGTTGAAAACGAACAATCTCCATTTACAGAACTTTTTGTTTGGTCTCGATTTTCTCCAACGTTCATTTCGTCTTTCATCTCTGGGTTTTCATCCTTAGATAAGTTATGAACTTTAATAAGTTCCCTAGCTCCTCTAACTGTCGAATATGTCGACTTCCCAAATTTACGGATTCTGTTGGGATCCTGGTCAACAATTTGCCCCTCTTTCAATTTATTTCTAGTCTTATCATCAGTTTCCTGACCTACTTTGGCATGCAATTTGGATGGATCCTTATCTTCTGAAGAATCACCATTTCCTAATGGAAGATTATGCTTACGAGCAAGTAGTCTTCTATTCCACTTAGACGAATAAGACTGAATTTCTGGTCTTTCTGCCATTTGTTGAAGCTGAATTCTCAAAATCATATCGAAATCTCTTGAAGCCATTAGATTATTATTTCTTGAGAGATCATTTGAAAGACCAGAGTAATCCCAATTTGTTGGTGATGATAAGTTACGTGAGATAATTTCAGATATATGAGCTTTTGTCAAGGGAGATATGTAACTACTGAGGGGAATTTCAGGAATTGGCTCGGGCTCTTTAGATGCATCTTGATCATGACTTGCAATATCGTGTTGACCTCCTCTATGGCATCTACTTCCAGAATAGCTTCTATCATCATTTCTTTTCGAAGAGAAGTGTTGGTTACTTGTGTTTCTTTGTCTTTGTTGGAATGATGATCCATGCTGGCCTTTGTGTGAATAGCCTGAATGTACTCGATTACGTCTCACGTTATATTCAGTCTCATGATCCGCATGATTCTGCTGATGGAATTCTTCCTGGATTGTATTTGATCCTTGCTCTCTAAAAAAATCTTGACTCATCATCGCTGCCTCTATCTCCTCTACTGTTAAAGGCGTTTTTGACTTCATCAACTCTTCAAGCCGTTTCCTTTGGTTTTCTCCCTCCCGTTCCTGGTATTCTTGCTTCATATCAAAATGATTCAAGGTAATTGATGGAACCCAGTCATCACCTACTTCACCTACCTCAAATGTCTCATCATTATGACGATCATCATCCAAAAGTTCGCTCTCATTTATCTCAGAGTAATAGTAGCCTTCCATTTTGATCAAAATTTCTATTAAATGGAATGTGCTAAAAATAGCAAGTTAATCTCGCTTAGATTTAACTTATGCTACTGAAATTTTCCCGAATACAAATAGATATTTATTTGTCACAGAATAATTTGCAATATAAAGTTTGTATGTACATAAATATTAGCGCCAAATAAATTGATATTTAGAAATAAAAGCAAAACAGCGTTTAATAAATTATATCCTCAAATAACTACATATTCAAAAACGTAGATATACTAACTTTTCTAATCATTTTTTCTAAAGTTCAAAATGATCTTTGAAACATTTGGATTGTTTATAGCAATTGATTTCAAAGAAAAAACTGCAGCTTCTCTTAAAAGAGGGTGACTTTCATCAACAATAGTTGTACATTCAATTAACATGCTAATTCCTTTATACACAGTTAAAAGGTCTCTTAGTTGTATTGAAAACTTACCATCTTGGATTAGAGAGAATGAATTTTGGAGTTGAATATTTTCATGGCAAATTGTAGAAATTGCTTGAATAATGGAAGCCATAGAAATCTCCTCACTAATTAGTTTCCATGTAGCTTTTATTTTTTCATCTCTGATATTTTTAGAGTCAATTAAATACCTCCTAAATTTTAACATAATTCTCAACAAGTCTGAAAGGCTCATATTGACTTTACTAAAGAAATCAATATTACTTTCATCTTTGGGGGTACTAATTCTTAAAATAGAAACCCATCCTTTAATATTACCAAACTTTGATATGCTGAACTCAACTAAATCTTTACTTTTTACTTCTATGGACCAATCTTCAATCTGAAGGTTAATAAATTTATTTAAGTAAGAAACTCCTGCTTCTAATTCTGAAAGAATTGCATCAGAAATACCATCTAAAACAAGAATTTGTGATATTATATTTTTGTCAGTTGATTCTTGTAAATTTTGTTTAAAGTTGGGATTAGTTTCTATTTCTGCACAAATTTCAAGCAAAATGTCTTTGAATTCGTATTCTGTTATTATAGAATTTGAGAGGAGTTTTTGAAGAATGATAATTTCTTTTGTTATTTTTGCATCTGATATATTTATACTATTGTTTTCTAACATTGATAGTTTAACGAAAGGTTCTTGCATTGTTAGATAAATAAGTGAGGCGTCACATTCGATAGTAGTCTCTTCGGAATATTTATAAAAATATAAATCACGAAATGCAGATGGACTTTCAGAAAGCAAGTGCTTGAAAAAGAAGAATAACCATTCTGAAGATTTAAAATTTTCAACACTAGCATGTTTTAGCGTGTTAAAATACATCGAGATTGTAACGAAAATAAAGCATCCAAATAGTTCTTTTTTACTTATAATCTTGTCCAATGTAGTTGGCATGTTTTTAATTAAATTGTAAATAAGGTGAAACGAACATGCAACTGCAGATGTCTCGATTTTAATGCCTTGTAGATGTCCTAGAGACAAAGAAATAAGTTCAAACAAATATATGTTAATACAGCCAAATGGATATATGGCTTTAAACAAGTATTCCTGAATTTTTGTAAATCAGATACAAACTAAGTATTCTATTACTTACTTGATAATCGGCGTCATTATCAACAGAGATATTTGCTAATACCTGGAAAAACCTGCAACTGAGAAGCAAAAACTCATTAAAATGATCAGCATTATATGGAAAGCCTTCCGGGGTTTGATGCTCTAATACCTTAAGAACTTCATATGAAACTAGGTTAAATAGTCCCATATTTTCTTTAGTCCCGAATTTAATGAATATAAAATAGTTCAAATTTTTGAATATCTTAGAATTAGAAATTATCCTCCTATTTTCGAAAGAAACTGTTGAAATATTTCTTAGTAGCCCCAGCAAAACTGATAATTCGGATAAAAGTTTCAATTCATCGGGAGTTAAGCCTTTTGGTTGAAAAGATTCTAGGATAACTTCAGTAAGCTCCAATATAGTTCCTAATTTTCTCGAACATTGAGATAATATAGTCTTTTCACTAGCAGATTTCTAAACAAAAAAACAATCAATATTTTATTATCAATAGGTCAACAATTGGTGCTTAATTCAATATCTTACCTTTAATATTTCCTTTAATAAATGAAACGAATCACTACCTTTTTTTCCAAAATAACATCTCAACTCCTCCATATAATTCAAATATTTCTCTATCATGCTTAAATCTATTTCAATTAACTTTATTCGAGTCAAATATGTATTATTTGACTAATAATCTTAATTTGGCTCGGTACTATGGATCTTAAAAAAACCGGCGCCAAGGCTGAGTAATATAGCAAAATATTGATATTAATACGCAAAGCCGAAAACGAAATGGTCAAATGTTAGTTTAGAAGGCTTAATAAGTGGACAATTAATTTATCAAAGGTAACTATTAAATCATTCTTGTTTTTAATATTAGAATGAAGGATATTCTAGTAATTTGTGGTCCAAGCGGAGTGGGGAAGGGAACTTTGATTTCCCACCTTATGCAAGAGTTTCCTGATAAGTTTGGGTTTTCAATTTCTCATACCAGTAGAAACCCTAGGGGAAAAGAGTCTAATGGGGTAGAGTATTACTTTTGCTCAAATGAGGAGTTTAGAAGTATGATATCTATGGACTGTTTTGTTGAGTATGCTGAAGTACATAAATACTTCTATGGCACCTCTAAACAAGCAATAGAAGACATTATTAATCAACGAAAGATCTGTTTAATTGATATCGATATTCAGGGAGTTGAACAAATCCAAAGGTCATCATTTGGAAATAGGGCATATTACATTGGAATTCTTCCGAAGTCTCAAATAGACTTGGAAGAAAGACTGAGAAAGAGAAAAACAGACTCAGAACAGGCAATTCAAATTAGGTTGAAAAATTCTGTTAAGGAAATTGAAAGGATTAATTGTAATACAAGTATTCAAAAGTTGGTGAATGACGATTTAAAAACTGCATGTGATGAAATTGTTATGCTAGTTAAATCATATTGGAAAGATATTTCTCATTAATTTTTCATCAATTAATATATTGCCAGTATTTTCTGTTCTGATTTCGAGTTATTTTCCCGCTGCATCAAGCAAAAACGAATTTTAATTCGAATAAATTTGTTTTCACAACGTAAAAAACTTAAAATTAATTAGTTATGCGTTCACTTTTTTTTTATTTCATCTTGTTTTTGTACCCAATTTCAACTTCATTGGGAGAGCAAAGCGATTCATTTTGGAAGATGAAGACTAGTTTGGTACTTACTACCGATATTAGATTTGAAGGAGCACAATTATGTACATCATTGGAAGATGAACTTATGGAAAATGCGGAAGGTAGCGATATAACACACAAAGCGAATAATACTTTGAATCACGATTTAAATTCAAATAATTTGATAGAGTTGGTTGTTAAAAATTCAGAACAAGAAGAAGTTACTCTCTTCGTTAGCGATGCTGTTTATAATTTAATTTATAGGAAGCAAGATTTTAGGAAAAATCCAAATACATTTTATAGAGAAAAAATAACAGAGATTACAGATGGACATCAAAATAACAATGCTTCAGAAGAAGTAGAATCTATGAAAAAAGTCGCATACATTAAAAAATACCATTCGTTTGAAGGGACAAATAAAAATTTGCCAGTTATTCAAGAATTAAATTATTCACATATTAAGTTTTCCATTAATTCAAGTTCTGGATCAGTTTCTGCGATAAACACCTATAACTTCACAAATAATTCGGAAAGTGAGTAATTAACAAATAAGACAATTTCATTGATCTGACAAATATACTTTTAAATTGACCTATTTGAGCAAATTTTAGTTCTATAGATATAAAGTATGCAAATATTCTACTTAATTATTTTTTGATTCTGTAGTTTTACGTACATTAGAGCGTTTAACAGTTTGGAAAATTTTAAAAAATTTACTTCTATTATATTGGTAGGTTTGCTACTTGCAAAAATGTTTATCGAAAAAGAGATAGATTTAGCTATTGATAATAGTATCTAGAAACAAATTGGCTTTAATTTCATTCTTAACTCCTATAATTTAGTTATTTATAGTATTTTATTATTTGGATTAGCTTTTAATGCAAATAATCTTCCGCCTCTACGTAATCATTCAAGTTGTCACCGAACTCTGAACTTGATCCATAGTTGAATTTAGAATTATCAATTATAGTCTTCCTAAAATTGTTGTCTAGATGGGTCATAGCTGTTGTAAGAGGTCTTTGTAACTCCTTGGTTCTGCTAAATTTTTTGGAATTAATCATATCATCTTCAGAAATGAAGTTAGATGAGTCAACGGAGATTTTTTTTTTGAATGCGGCTGGCGTTCTCTTTAGATCAGCCTCAACTTGATCTCTTTTATCAATAGCATGTGAAATTTTCCTTATTTCACTCTAAAAATAAAATGGTAAAGGTTAATATTTAACAGTAACAAACTAACCTCTCTAGCCAATTTATCTGTCTTTTTAATAAACTCGGGATACATAGACTTTTCATAATTTCTCAACTTTTGAACTTCTTCATCTGAAACTTCAATCTTGCCAATCTTTTTATGTGGAGATTTTAATTTTAAATTTGGAACATCTGATGATCTATCTAGTGGCAATAGTTGAAGTTTAAATTTACGACGATCATGCTCATCATACTCTTCTCGAAGCATCTTCTCTCTTTGTTCCATTTCCCATTCCGCTAATTCATCTTCATTTGCAGATATAGGCGGAAGATCCTTAATTAACACATGACTTCTTACTATCCTAGGATCAAGAGGATCCTCAAAGCTACCTTTAATCCTTTCAGCTTCTATCAATTCGTTTCGGATTGAATTAAGAGTATGCTCAAAATCACCCATATTAGGTAATATTCCTGAGGAAGATAAAATAATTAATTCTTCTATTGGGACTCCTTTGATATCAGGAATATCTTCGAACTTTAATTGTGGAAACAATTGACTAGAAAGATGAATATTAAAAAGTTGAGAGTCTTCTGGAATTGGAACGTCTTCTTTTTTTAACATTTCCTCAGTGAATTCTAATCTTTGTTTTAGATCTAGATTAATATTTTTATCTCCATTGTTATTATGAACTTCTTTGATCACTTTTGGGGAAATATATTTGTTTGGAGAGAAGGTAATCATTGGAAATTCGTAATCATATTCATTAGACCATTCAATGATTGCGTTCTTAAGATCTAAGAGAAACTTTTGTTTTGCTTTTTTGGATTTTCTCCTAAAAAAAATGTTTTTAAACCCCTTAGAGATTGATCTTGTCAGTGAAAAAGGCCTATCTTTAACTGTGAGTAAATCTCTTCTTTCTGCAATTAATATTTTAACATCTTTCATTGGCCTCGGATGAATTGAAATTAGATCTTTTAACTAAAAAATATTATTCTTTAAAAATAATTGACTAATTATACTCACCCCTGGTTCCAGTATATCTGAACGATTTAGATGTGGTACACTCAGAATGTTTTTAGTATTAGAATCCAATTCAAACAAATGAGCTAAGCTGTCAACAGGATTAACTCTATCATTCTCATAATTAAAGTTTGGAAAATCTCCCCAGAAGTACTCTTCGACAATATCTCTAATTCCATCAGGAGTATATCCTAATGGCATATCTAATACTCCCATATTTTCATCATTTAATGGGTCATTAATTCCTTTTTTTATATTTCTGAATGGAGACCCTGCTGTTTCAAACATATGTTGTGCTTCTTGAGAAGTTTCAATAACTTAAAAATAAGAGTAAAAATAAAATTAAATAATATATAAGAACTTACACTCCAACTCTTGATCATGCTTTAACTGTCTTGATTTCATTTCTGACAAATCTATATCACTCTGTCGATATCCTTTGAGTTCAGGATGATTACGAATTGCTATTTTTCTCGGTTTACCAATTTCGTATGGATATTTTAATATTCTTTCTTCTCCAGGCTCAATCTAATATAAATTTTATGTTCTTAATTTTCAAGAAAAACAACTTACCTTTTTATATATTTGTGTGTCATCCCATACTTCAATTTGATCTTCTTCGGGCTCTACTAAAGAAAATTCTTGTTCCTCCATTTTTTCTTTAATCTTTTCCTTCCTAAGTGCATTTTCACTTGAAATTCTATTTTTTTCTCTTTCTCTAAAATCTTCATTTTTGAGAATTTCCTGAATTAGAAAAAAAATAATTATAAATACATCATAGATTTATGCATACTTACAAATCTTATATCAACTGGGCTTGGGATATTAATAACTTGGATTGCTTTATCTTCAACTAGATTCAAGGATGAAGGCACAAGATCAAAAGATTCTTTGAATGAATTTGAATTAACTGCTTGAGAGATATATTTTTTCTGATTACTACTAATATCTGATGATTTTTTATTTTTTAATGGAAAGATTTTAAATTGCCTTTGTTTTAAATTTAAAGCTGGACCGATTATTTTTAAAGGTTTATTTTGATTAATAGTTTGTTGATTATTTCCCTTGTTTAGTGGTTTTGATGTATTATGTTTTTTAAAAAGTGAGAAAAATGCTGATTTTCCTGAAGCAGGTTGATCAATCTTTGAGATAGAGTTAAATTGTTTCACATGATCATTTATTTCATTATCATCTTCATGTTCAAGCTTGGGGTCAGATTCTTCAAATAAACGAACATCAGCAAGATCAGACTTAAAAACATTCTCTCCACTTTTTTTTTCGATATTATACTCATTTATTTCATTACAGCATATCAATCCTAATTATTGAAACATATTATTATTGTTTAATCAAACAACTTAACTTACCAAGAATGTAGAGTAAAACCAGTAGGGGAATTCTACAATTCATATTTTTGAGGATACCAGACTATATGCACATTATTCTCAAGTTGTCTTCTGCTTTGCTATTTCACTCCGCTAGCCTATACATGCATAAATCTAACAATCAGTAGCCCGCCATGGCGCCAATATAATAATGGCATGCTTTGTGATTTTATAACCCAACAAAGATATTGAACGTAGTACATAAAACGTAAATTAAAGATTTAGATAGATAAGAGGTATTGTTTGGGTGGGGAATAACTTCATAAGTTTACACTTTGTCAGAGATAATTAAGTAAATAATACTATGAATGTTTTCTGAAATGGATGAGAAATTAGACTTAAAGTCCAAATATGAAAAGTTAAGAAAAAAATACGCTCAACTAAAGCAACAAACTGTAGCTTTGAAAGATTCATTAGAAACTAAGGAGAGTGAATATGAATATCTAAAAAGTAGTTTTGATGAACTGGAAAATAAACACAGAGAATATATTTCAAGACTTGATGCTTCACAATATAAAGAAGCGCAATTAAAAAGAGAAATAGAGGAAATTGTGTGCCAACTGGAACACTTTAAATCACATGGGAACATAAGGCAAGAGCAATCAGTTGCTCAAAACGGTAAAACGGGACAAGGGATTTTAACTGGATTACTTCCGATGAATGGGATGATAATGAATTTCCAAAAAAATGAAAAATTGGAAGAAAAAATTACAGTTCTCCAAGAAGAACTAGATTTAAAGATTCTAGAAAATGAGCAACTACACATAAAAGAATTTGACTTAAAAAGGCAACATCAAAAAGCAATTGAAGAATATCTTGCTAACAACGCAAAACTTAAAAATGAAATAGAGAGTTTGAATTTGGAGATTAATGAATTAAAACTAAGGAGAGGAAACGAAGACGATATTATAGATGAAATAAAACAGCTTAAAGAAAAGGATAAGGTTAATAGCCAGAGGATTATTGAATTATTGGAAATCAATAATCAAAATAAAAATACTATAAATAATAAACTTAAAAATATAAGAAATTTGATCCCCCGTGTCAATCTTTTACAATTAGAAGAAGAACATTCATCTTGGATGAATATTTGTAAGCAGAAAAATTGTTTCACTTTTCTAAAGTTAGAGTCTTTAATTTTTGAATTCCTCAAAAAGATATTAGTTTTTGTTGAAAACTGGAGCAAATATATCAATTGTTACATTTCAAAGCTTTCTTTTCAAGATAGCATTATTGACCGTATATACAAAAAAATACTGTTTCTTCTTAGAGAAGCGAATAAAAACCTAATAGATCTTTCTGGAGTGATTTTTCAAAACGAATTCATTTTGGAGCAGAACATTACCGAATCAGCATTGAATTGCAATATGAATGATCAAGATAAATTTAATAACATGGAGATCAAGAATGTATTAGTTGAAAGATCAATAAGCGCAATGAAGTCGATTCAAAATGCATTAAGTTTACAAATTATTGCGTTTAAAATGGAATTTCATAAATTATCCCTGTCAAAATTATCAGTTGAGTTTCAAAATGAAAATAAAAAAGCTGTATCAAAATTATTCATTATTATTAGAAATTTAAGAAAGTATTTACCCAAAATCAATTGCCTTTTTAACTTTGCTTTAAATCTTGGAAGAAAACCAGACTTAATATATTCACATACTTTATGGACAAACTCATTTCATGTTGCGTTCTTAGAACTGAGAAGGGACATAAACAATCATTTAGACAGTCTTTGTCTTGAAATTGAAGAGAAAAAGCAATTTTTTGATTTTGTGAAGAGAATATTGATAGAAGATGCAACTTTACAAGATGAAAGTGTATCCCTAAGTGAGTCATTTATCAACTCTCACAAAAAAATAATTGAATTGGAGTCTATGAGGAAATTTTTACACACAAAAATAAATTTAAAAATAAAAAATAATATTGAGTTAATTTCAACTGAATTTAAAGATGCATGCATGGTTTTAGAATCACTTTTTTTCTCGGATAATATTGCTCATCCATTCTTCAGTGAAGCTTCGAAAGATGTAAAAAGCTCCTTATGTAGTTCTATGGTTGAACTTTCTCACTTACTTGATGAAAAGAAAGAATTATTTGAGAGATTGGTTTCTTCGCTATATCAACATCCATCAATAATTTGTCAGAGCAGCAATAATTTCAATGAACTGCAGATTAATATGAGAGAAACAAAAAGCAAACTCGAGGCTGCTCCACCGAAGATTACTCTTCCCGAATTACATATTCTAAATAAAAGAATAGAGCAACTTGAGGAAAGCAAAAATGAACAACTTAAAACTATAAATAATCTTATGAACCAACTCAATTCTTTAAATGAATCTAACTTAAATAATCATAAATCTGACTTTAAACATGATTTACCATCTACGGAGGTAATTCCTATTAATTCAAGTTCAGAAGCTAGTAAATTATCAGAACTGAAAAAATCAAAATGTGGAAATCAACCTCAGAAATATATTCACGAAGTTTTTGAATCTCAACTCAGGGAAGCAAATGAAACACTCGAAAACACTGTAACCAGGTTACAGTGTAGAATCAACGATCTAAATGATGATATTGAAGTAACCAGACAGTCTTATGACGAACAAATTTCTTTATTAAGCCAACATATCTGTTCATTATCTGAAAAGCTTGCGCTAACAGATGCATCCACATTATCATCTTTCAACCAAGAAATACTTTGCTATTCCTGCGAAAGCTGGTCCACACTCGATTTAATTCTTAATAAAACCAAAGGGGCTTGCCAAAAATGCAAAACCAAATTATTAAGATTAAAATGAGTTAAATATCATTAAATTACAATACCCATTAAGATTTTAAGTAAATATAATTCAGGGGCTTAATCAAATAAATTATACAAAGACAGTAAAAATCATTAAAACCTAAAATCTCTAATTCCTAAAAATTATTTAATTTGAATTGAAATCATATATTCAATATAAAATATATTTTGATATAGTTAATTTAAAAAAAAGTTTCAAAATTCCTGAATAATTTTAATCGGAACTAGAAATAACATTTTATATAAGTGGATTGAGTTTAATTTTATATATAAGTTAATCTTCAAAAAATGAAGCAGTAGAAACCCGAGAATAAAAACTTTCTTTATTGCTATTTCTGGAGTGACATTTATGAAATATAACTGTTGCTCTATTTTGGTTTGAGAGAACTTTTATTTCACTCCAACTGCCGTCCTTTTGACATACCCTAAGTGATAAGAGAGATTTATATGTAAATAATGCAATCGTACCTTCTGGGTGTAATCCAAAACAGGATACCGTGGTAATAAAGCCATTATTATAAGAATTAGGGTTCTTTGGGTTCTTCCCATTAGGAGATATCATACAATGTTGCTTATACTCAGAATTAGAAAAAATATCACGTTCATTGCAAACATGGTCTTTTCTTTTATAATCATTTAAAAACTTTTCAGCCTCAATTGACCAGTAAAATAGAGCCTGCTGCGTTAGCAAGTCATCTTCATTATCCGCTCTGTTCATTAAAACAGGTGAGCCTACAAAGGACAGTGAACGGAACTCACTCATTTTCAAAGGAATGAAGGTGGATTGAAGCGAAATAAACGGCCTCAGTCTAGAGAATAAGATTCGACTCACCCTCGAAACAAGGGTTTTATCACCGCTACTCAATAAATTAGAATTGTATCTGGTCACCTCTGAAAGATAACAAACTGCATCATCCTTGAATTCAATGGCAAAATAAATTCCATAATTATTCAAAGACTTCAGCAACGACTTGCTGTTTGAATCTTCTTTCGATTTGGCCATCAAAAAGTCATGTATTTGCTTGTACTTCAAAATGATCCATTTTTTAAGTCTCTGACCAGCAATTTTTGGAATATCGGGAGGAACAAAGTTCGGAAATGTTTTAAATGAAAATCGATCATTTTCCTTTATATATATAACATGAAGTGGCATAACTTCATTCTCTATTCCAATAAAAGAGATAGATGGAAGCCCATCTGGACGATTTTTCGGTATTGATGCTTTTCCTACTTCTGTTTCTACTAAAAGCTCATTTATTAAAATCCCTCTAGTCGCACCTTCTAATTCACTATTATTTACACTTTTAATCAAGCTTGGAACAACTATTTCTTTAAAGACAGACCCATAAGATTTTTTTTTAGAAATTTCACTACCCTCTTTTTTAATAACACTAAAAAAATCAAGGAATGTTTGCGTTATTTGGTTCTGAGAGTTCCTTGAAATTAATTTATCACGTGCTGAATGGTAGGAGACTTTAGTATGTGTGCCCCAATCAAACAATTGAGTTTTATTTTGTTCAGGTTTAACAGACTTTTTCAGGTTACAGGTGATAAGATCGGGGGAAACTTTCTTATTAAGATTAAAATTTTGCGTGTTAACTATAGGTAAGTCGGGTTTATTTTCCAAATCTGAATTATCGGAATCCAAGTGTCTAAAATCTTCAGCATTTAATAACATTCCGAAAAATGTATCAAATGGGTTTTTTCCATGAATTCCCGGCCCTTTCCCTCTATTTAAGATTTCAAAAAGTTTTTGTTTAAAATTTTCTCCATTATAGTGATAACTAGCATTTACTCCGCCGTTAAATTGGTTACTGGAAAAAATCTGCTGAATTCCCTGGACAAAGACTACCAATAATATGAGTCCAATATGCGACCTCAAAAATCTTAATTTATAGTTGTATCTCATACTCGCATTTTAGCCTGCTTCTGTATTATTCAAAATACCGGGTTAGTTACAGTTATGTAGGAATAAAGATACCACTTGAGCAATTTTGCCTAAAAGAAGTCAATCCAAGAAATTAGACTTGATTTCTATAATTTATTTCACTGTATTTAAGAATATCCTAATAGTCAATCCAATACCTGTATTTTCGAATGTGGCGGGAATAATTTTGGACATGCTTCGTAAAATCTAAAAATATTTATCTGGAATATATTGAGCAAATAAATATAAACATAGTACAATTAACGCATTAAGTCGTAGGATATAGCATAACAGCATTACAAGCAATGAGAGAAAGGTACAAAACATTTAACTCTTTGTTGACATACTACAGAATTATTATGGAGAGGCGTAACTTATTTCGTAGAGTTTGGATATTAGAAACGGATTTATAGCAAATTAATTTAAATTAAGAGCTCATTGGTATTTATAAAATTGAACAAAGTACTCGCTTTAATTAAAAAAAAAAAGAAATAAGCGCCCCTAATGAAAGTTATTGATGTTGAGACGCCGTCTCGAGTCTACAAATGTTATTAAATAAGACGATGGCAGCTAAAGACTATATGATCATTCAATGAAATAAGAGAACTGCAGAATTGAGTTGAATACTTGGTTGAAGTAATTGAATAACATATTTAATTATTTAAAGGCGCTAAAACAATAATTTTGATTCAAAACAATTTTTCTATTTAGAATAATAATAAAGGAGTAAGACGCAAAGAAAACCCATTTTTTTTAAAGCAGGATTTAAGGTAGTTTTATTTAAAAATTGGAAAATTTCAAATTTAGGCTAAAATGGCACCTCAGCTAATTTCCAAAAAGCGTAAATTTATCAATGATGGAGTATTTGAGGCAGAGTTGAACGAATTCCTCTCTTGTACTCTTGCAGAGGATGGTTATGCAGGCGTTGAAGTAAGAGTAACTCCGATTAAGACCGAGATCATCATTAGAGCAACTCGCACACGAGAAGTTCTTGGTGTAAAAGGACGTAGAATTCGCGAATTGACTTCTCTCATTCAAAAGAGATTCAACTTTCCGGAGGGAAGCGTAGAACTCTTCGCTGAACGTATCGAGAACAGAGGGCTTTGCGCAATGGCTCAGGCTGAATCCTTACGCTATAAGCTACTCAAGGGTGTTGCTGTTAGAAGAGCATGCTATGGTGTATTACGTCATGTTATGGAATCGGGTGCTAAGGGATGCGAGGTTATTGTTTCTGGTAAACTGAGAGCTCAAAGAGCAAAGAGTATGAAATTCAGAGATGGTTATATGATTGCTACTGGCCAGCCTTTCAGAGACTTTGTAGACAAGGCAGTTCGTAATGTTATGATGAAACAGGGTGTATTGGGGGTGCAGGTTAAGATTATGCTTCCATATGACCCAGAAGGTAAAACTGGCCCATCTAAGCCACTACCTGACGCTGTTATGGTTAGAGAACCTAAAGAATATCCTATTAGCCAGTAGAACGGAATGTTATCTATGTAACTAGAATTATTATTCAAAATTAGGTTAAGGGTCTTTTCCATGAAAAGAACCAGTCATTATCCCAATTTTAATTCTTATTTCACTTACCAGTTCTTTTTTGTGTGCTTTTATCATTATTTAAAACTTTGTTTCTTTTTGAAGTGATGTTCCCAATTTGTTTCTCACTAATTTCTGTTAACGCGCATTTAACGATAACTTTAAGATTAGTCTTAAGTTTGCACGATGATTGGGTTACAAGAAATATGCGAAATTTATTGGATGGAATTAATAGCATTCTGGATTCTATTAATTATGGTGATTGTATTACTAAGAGGGATTAGGAAAAACTATGAGGTTGCGATTAATTGGTTTAAATCTTCTCAAGAGTTTTTAGAATCCAATTTTAGCAGATCAGCATTAATAAAAAAATCATTTTGGCTAGATTCTTGGAGTCAATTTGATATTTTTGCAACAGGAAGAAAAAATTGCCCATTTATGTATATGAATGTCATTTGCAAACCAAGGCAAGACTTCCTTACTGGAATTTTACTCCAGCCTTTGTTAAGAAATTACGATAAGGTGTATGTTGAAATTCCCATTGAGAAAATGGGGCCAATTGTGTTATTAGTATGCAATAGAAGTGAACTCAAAAGTGTTTTAATTGACTATCCAGAAATTGAAATCCACTGTTCTCAAAAAAAAATAAATAATCTTCCTAAAAATAATATTATTTATGCCAACAGCAACGCATGTGTTGAGTTTTTAATAACTTCTGGTTCATTTTCAAAGTTTATTTCCTCACAAATAGCAGAAAGACTTGTAAATTATATTTATATCTCTGATCAAACTACGTGCCCAAGGCTAACTAATAGTTATTCAATAATCACAAGCGTGTTAAAAGTATGTATAAGAGTCCCTTCCGAAGATGACATTGATTTTATGAACCATCATAATTTAGACTTGAATTATCTTTTTAAAAATATTTTATTACTTTGCGAGAATCTTCAAACTCTAGAGCTTCCAAAAAAGACAATTCAGCAAATAAACAACAATAGATTACAAATTGAAAGAACATTCTTTAAAATCAACAATAATAGGGTAAATGAGAAAGTTGAAGCCAAACGACGAGAAAAAATTCGATCTGAAGCTATTAAGGTAAGTAAAATGAGTCCAAAAGAACAAAAAAAATATCAAGAGAAAAAAGATAAGCAGCAGGCCAGATCTAGAATTAAACTGAAGAAGGTATAAAATTGACATTTCGTGAACTAACATTTAGAATATTTGTTATCCTATATAATAAAAATTCCAATTCACAATTAATTGTTGTTAGAATTGAATTTTTCTCTAAAAACCTAAAGTAATAATATTTTGATATTTTTCAACCTTTATAGCTGAATGTTAAATTATTGAGATTAGAATTAGGAGGCGATGCATTACTACTTGATTTACTCAGGGATACGTTTTTTCTGTAAGTTGGGGAAGCAAGAGGTGATAACCCAATTGGTGACGCAAGTCCCTCCACAGATCTTTGCTCAATGTATCTTGCTACAGATGGATTTGGCGTAACTGTGTATTTTACATTAGAATTAATTTGGCTGCAGTTGGTTGGAGAGAATATTTGTTGTGGGCTTGCAGGGCTGAATTTATTTATTGATTTAGTTGATACAGGGGATGCCAATGCATCACCCATTCCTCCGTTTGACATTAGATTTGAATTTGGCCATACAGTTCTCCAGGATGTTCCTTGAACGTTGGTATTATTGTAAACCTTGGTTTGTGGTGAAGTTACAGGAAAAGCTCCACCTTTAGCGATATTTTGTATTCTATATGAATTTAAAGAACTTTCCACAAGATTAGTATTAACTCTCACAAATCTTGGAGAAGATGCTGGGATGTTTCTATCTTTAGAGCCTACCTTGCCCTCTTGAATATTTGATTTGAACTTGGACTGAGGTTGATTATAAAAAGAATATGAATTAGAAGAAACATAATTTTGTTGTCTTGCTTGGATACTAGATGCATTTGGAGAGACGATTTTTGAAAGTTCTAAGCTGGGGACACTTTGAATTTGCCCCTTTTCCAGAATACTTGTTGCTTCAGACTCCAATTTTCGAGAATTATCTTGTAACTTTGAAGATGATCTTGCAATATTTTTGCTCTCACTGTTTTTTCGTGAATATTGATTATAATTTAAAGTTTCAGATTTAACTTCATATTTCTTTGGCTTATCTCCATTAATTTGAGAAATACTTTTGTTACCAGATGATTCCTGCCCTAATTCATTTAAAAGAGAAGCATTGAGAACTAATTGGTTTGGAATAAGGCCTGTTTTAAAAAATGATGAGCTTTTTTTACTAGAGCTATCTAAAACTGAACTTAGACTTGAAATTGAGCCTTCAAGCCCTATTTTCGGAATTCTAGACTCATTTAGGCTGGCTTTAGACTCCATTTCGTATATTAATGTAAATATACTTAAAGCTCTTTCAATAATAAACATTTTTTTGGGTTGATTTTTGCATGCAATATAAATTCTTTATAAGTATATATATTTATTGAATTTTTAAGTATTACTCAATTTTGGTACGATATTAATTCAAGGCGTTTTTATTTTTTTCATATATTCTTGCAACGTTAAGTCACAGATAGACATCACACAATAAATGAAAGTCACAGTTTGGCGCCTATTTATTTTCAGATCAAATTGCAAATTTCCTACTAAAGAATGTTTAAACAACAGAAACTACATTTTTCGTTTTTAGCAATAAACAAATCGCAGATCTTATTAAAGTTACTTCAGAATCTCCGTAGAAATTCCACAGACTCGAGGTAGAACTAGTTCGTACCGATAAACTTAGATGAGCTACTTCAATAAAATATCAATAGTGCAGACGTAGAAACTATCAAGACTATCTTTCTACATAACAGACGAGCAAACAAATAAAACTACCATGCCATATAAACCCAGAAGAAATCACTTCGTTCAAATAAGAGTTAGTAGTTTCTAGATATAAATTCTATCATAAGACGAATATTTCCTGAAATTTGGATCAAAAATTAAATACAACTTTCAAGAATGAAAGTCACTGCAAGGATCGTGGTCCGTCACAACCCCAATTCAAAGGGTAAATAACAGAGTGCACGGGATCTTCGCTCCGAGTATCATAAATATCAGGCAAATAGTTTACTTGAGCTTCTTCTTTGGACGGATTTGGCTCGTTCTTCCACACTTACGCTTACGGCAATTTGTCGCTCTTGGTGGTAACCTTGCATAGCATTTTCTGCAAATCATCTTTTCACAATTGTATTGACGGGCTAAGTTAGCCAGAGAAGGCTCAATTACACCACCTCTAAGTCTCAATACTAAGTGCAAAGTAGATTCCTTCTGAATATTGTAGTCAGATAGAGTTCTGCCATCTTCCAATTGTTTTCCAGCAAAGATCAGACGCTGTTGATCAGGCGGAATGCCCTCCTTGTCTTGGATCTTTGCCTTCACATTCTCGATAGTGTCGGAAGGTTCGACTTCCAATGTGATGGTCTTTCCCGTTAAGGTTTTTACAAAAATTTGCATCTTCCTCGTCTCCTAGTTAAAAAACAAACTTTTTATTAACAACTTCAATGATAATTCGTCTTGCTTTGAAACGATTTACTGTCCAACCCGCATTTTTTGTGCTGAGTTTCTTAGACCATGGCGTCTCGGCGTCTCGTCTTCCGGCGGTTGATATTGAATACCTTTTGAAGCTTATTTTTTTGAAAATGCGAATGGTCTTTCTTTCTGATATTGATAAACTGTATTTTGTGTTTATTTAAGAGTTTGCATAGATAGCTGCTACTATTTGAGCATTAATATATGGCATTAGTTCCAAGGTTTCATTGGATTCTCACGATGGGAACTGAAACTAGGCGTTTACATAAATTTCACGACTTATATTTAGTGATACTCATGCCGATATTAAACATAATTGGTGACATGCTGTTTTACATTGCCACCTTAAAGGAGTAATCAGGACCCAATTATTAATAATTCGAATTATTGAGGTAGTTATCGCTCCTAAATATTTTGTATTCGTTCGATTTCAGACATTACGCACTGACATGATTTCCTAAAACAATCAACTAGCTTAGTGAGCTATCTACTTGAATTCGCTTATCTCAAATACTATTGTTCTCTTTTTCTCTGCATTAAATTTAATTTTTTCGATGAAATACATTCCCGCTCGATTCTTAATACATTCCTTTGACCTGTTAGATATATTTTTAGACAACAGGAATAATAGATTTATCATCAAAGCATCTTATTGATTACCGGAATTAAATTAATGAGATTATAGCTATAGTTAAGTTGTATGAACTTCTATTTTCGAGCTAAATGGTATGTCAAAAAAGTCCACTAAAATCATATATTGATTATTTACAGAGTGTAGCTAAAAGAACCAGAAAATTTGCAGCGGTGAAGCGCATTTTAAACCCCAATGACAATAGAGTTAAACAGTAAGTTAAGAAATTTATTTCCAAGCGATATCTTAATTATGTTTACCTAGAAATAAACAGAATAACAAAGTCAACGTACATAATGAAAAGAATGATAAGCTAAGAGAGGTGTAAGTTTTCAAAAAAAAAAACTACTAAATTATGCTCCTAACAACATTTCCACAGGCCAAATGTACCTTCTAGCTTATTTTTCAATTATAATAACAACTTGGGCCCTCCCTTCCACATTCTACTGGATACCAACTTTATTAACTTTTCTATACAACACAAACTAGATATATTTAAGGGAACAATGGATTGTCTTGTAGCTAAGTGCATCCCCTGTATCACTGATTGTGTAATAGGGGAGCTCGAAAAGATGGGTCATCGCTATAATTTGGCTTTGAAACTAGCTAGAGATCCTAGATTTAAACGTCTGCATTGTCTACATAAGGGGACTTATGCGGATGATTGTATAGTGCAAAGAGTAACTGAACATAAATGCTACATAGTAGGGACGAATGATACCGAACTGAAGAGGAGAATACGTAGAATTCCAGGCGTACCAATAATGTACGTAACCAACCATAAATACTCGATTGAGAGACTTCCAGAGTCACTAGTTTCTGTTCCACTGAAGAAGTAGTTCAACTTCCAGATCTTAATTATATTTTACTCTATTTTATTATGCATTTTATTGTCAATACGTATATTTTTGGCGAATCATGACATATTAGTGACGCCGCCTTTGTTTATGTCTCTTGTCTATCTAGTTTTCATTCAACGCGAGAAACTAATCGCAGGACGGATTCAGGTTAATAACTCCTCTAGGAGATTTATACTGTCTTGATTTTTGTAACATTTTAACTTTTATTAAATTTGAATATGTCTGAAGACGAGCAACAGTTCGACTCTGTTGATGCGGGAGCCTCCCACTGCTATCCAATGGCTGCCGGTTCAATTAAGAAGAATGGATATTGTATGTTGAAAGGAAAGCCTTGCAAGGTTGTAGACATGTCAACTTCCAAAACTGGCAAACATGGCCACGCAAAGGCTCACATTGTAGGTTTGGACATATTTACAAATAAGAAGTACGAAGATGTCTGTCCAACATCGCACAATATGGCAGTTCCATTCGTGAAAAGAAGCGAGTACCAATTGATCGATATTCACGACAATTTTACATCACTTTTAACCGAAAATGGATCTACTAAGGATGATTTAGCACTACCAACTGATGCTGAAGGTAACCCCGATGAAGTAGCCCTTCAGATTCAGCAAATGTATGCAGATGGTAAAGCGATCCTTGTTGGAGTACTTGCTGCATGCGGAATAGAGAAAATTGTCTCTGCTAAAGAGTTGGCATAAGCCTGTCGTTAATTAAGCAAAAAAAAAAAAATTTAGTTTTCTCTTTGTAGACGAGGTTCTAACTCTTTTTTTCGACTATTGCCTGTTTTTCTCGTTTTGCTTGGAAACATGATCTAGATATGTTTTAATATTGAATTTTTCCTAAGAGTGGGGTAGCAAGTTTGTGAATATTGGCCCGAGCTTGGGTAGAGAGATTAGTGCATTAATTACGTTTTCCACTGGGAACATGAGTTCTATCATTGATTCTTTATTGCAGTTAACTCTCATTGCACCTCTGTGAAAGGAACTGCTTTTCTTCGTGATTCTGGTGCCATTTGAGATGGATATCATGTTATTCGATTCAAGAGCATCGAGCATGTCTTTGTATTCTTCAGGAGGAGTGATGAATTCTGCGCAAATTTGTTGGTATTTCCTCTTTGAATGGCAAACTGATACCCTAGTGTTAGTTATTTCAGAAGCTGAAAACTCATCCTTTTCAGTCTCAAGACTATTATACCCTTTTTTAGCTTGATTTTGCTCGCCAACAATTGCCAGAATGATTCCCATCATAACATATTGTTGATGTAGAGGAAGGGTTTTAATCATTTTTAATCTTCCTTGGCTTGTTTGGTGAATTCTTCCAATAACATTTTGAAAGCTGCCAATAGGTACTGACATATTTGCAGGCATTGATCTAGTCCTCAATCTATATGGGCTAACGGCTTCTTGTGGGTTAAGTGGGCTAGTATTTAATTTAGGGCTATTTTCTCTTGTAGATGCATTACTTAAATCTTCCACTTGAATTGAATCGCTATCTTCACTTTCATCACTGATTACTTTCTCCTTTTGGATTTGGATTTGGCTTTGTCTTTCAAATATAAACTTTCCTAAGGTTAAATAACATGCATCTAATGTTCTCCTACAATCTCCATAAACGCTTGCAATTTTTCTAACACATAATTCAATGCCGGCCTTATCGAGTATAGAATCATTTTTTAAGTTGCTTGCCTGATCAATTCGTTGTAAAACTATATCCCTTAATGCATTGTGACTATATGGCGAGAAAACCATAAGTTTAATTCTTCCTTTATTCTTAAGATTAGCTCCGATTTTCTTTACGATCTCATTACCTATCTGTACCGTATTAGAAGCTGCTAGAAGCAGCAAACCTGAATCTGGAAAGTTGATTACTGCTTTGAATAATTCAAAAACAGCATCCCCATTATTTCGGTTGCTCGGAGCTAAATCTATTTCATCAATGAATACAATAAATTTAGCTCTTTTATTTGAAAGTTGTTTCATGAAATATATCACGCATTCCTGAAACCCTTCATTTCTGTAAATTCTTTTAAACTCTTCAATTATACGAGTTTGAAACTTCATAAGCTCTAATAAATGGACAAAAAGTGCAATTCCATTCGGTGAAGCTGAGTTTTTATAAAAATATGAGGCAAATTTCGATGCATTTGTACGAACTATCTTGTAATTTGCAGGTTTTGCAAATCCTAACTTCTTTGGTGAATTATTTTCCAGAATATTTAAAATACGGTTTATTGTATACGTTTTTCCCGTTCCAGGAGACCCAGAAATATAGATAACCCCGGAAACACTACATAAGATACAGTTTCTGATGTATTCTGAAATCTCTTTAAATTCATTTATCCTACCCAAGAATTCCCAATCAGCAGGAGGTTCTGATTTTAAACTTTTTAATATTTTTTTTGTATAAAATTCCTTTAGCCGATATTCATCTTCAAAATTTTCTAGATTTTCGTTAGTTTCTTCATCTCCAGAACCATCATGAAACCTATATCTTTTCTTTTTGGTGGGCATAATAATAATTATTCATCACTCAAATTATTTAATATAACTTTCTTTATAATCTGAAAATCAGATTAAAAAAAATATGAATTTAGGCTTGCTAGCGTTAATATCTGTTGCGAAAGAATGACGATTAACAACAATTTTAATTAATTTTTCGATTTTTTAAACCTTTGCCGGCATGCCAACATGTGTGGGTTTAAATAAGAACAATGTCACCCCACGACATGCAACTTTTTTGGCGCATAGAATAACGTTATTCAGCGTAAATAAAAATTGAAAGCCGAATAAATTAATCATAGATAACTTAAATTTGCAGAATAAACCTTCAATAAAGACAATAATTTTACTCCAATAATATGTTGATTCGAATGGTTGAATCTACTATAATTATTTTAAAATACTGTTTGTAATTACTTCAACATTCGATTCATAACATGCGCAAAAAAGAAAAAAAAAGCGCCTTAATGCAATGTTAAAGATGCAATAGATTCTGTAAAATAATTTATTAATATTAGTTTAGAAAATGTTAAAATCAGATTTTGATAAATGGTTCCCATCATACAAAAAAGTTAATTCTCATCTTATTAACTCTGGAAGTAGAAATCAACCAACTTGTAGGCTACTATGTATTCACGGCGCAGGAGGTTCAGATCAAATGTTTGTGAAGAAAGATTTAAATACTGGCATAGGGTCTTCAAATATACTATTGGATTATGTTCAAGAAAATTGGATAGAGCTACTTGTGCTACAGCTCCCAGGAAGAACAGGAAGATCTCAGGAAGCTTGTTATAAAGATATTACAACATTAATAAACGATTTTTATCCGGTATTTAAGAATCACTTCTTTGGGAAAGTAAGTCTGACAGAATATATAGAATTGACACCATGGGTTATTGTTGGGCATTCAATGGGAGGACTAATAGGCTTTGAACTATTGAAAAGGATTAAGTTTGAACAATTAAAAGAATTTTCTACTAAATTTGGAGTAACAGATCAACTGGGATTCAACAACAAGATTGTGCAACTTTTGAGGGAGAAAAGAATATTTCCGGAATTATTTATTATCATGTCTACATTTCCTCCAAATATTCCAGAATGTGACCGTCCATGGAGAAAAAATGAAGAGTTAAGTGATGAAGAATTTAAACAAGAATGCAGTGACTGGGGAATAAATGAAAATGTATTCAAAAAAGGTATTTGGGAGGAATTTGAAAAACAATTGAGATCTGATTTCACGATGTTCGATAGTTTTGAAATGAAGTTGGTAGATAAAGCATTGTATTGCGGTAATCAATCTCTTTATAACTACATGTATCCATTAGGAGTTGAAGCCCAATTATGGAGTGCCTCTCGAGACAACAAGGTAACAAAAGATATAATGAATAATTGGAAAGAACTACTCACACTCAATGGAAACTTGTTAGATATTAGGGAAATTGACGCTCAGCACAACTTCCTGCATGATCCAAAGGCAAGGAGAGAATGGATGCAAGAGCTGTCCACATCAATAGATAAAATAATATTAGATCTAGAATATTATTAATAGAGCATATTAAAATAATTTATAATTTTATAAATCTATTAGAATAATCCACTTCTCGTATTAATCCTAATATTTACAGAACTAAAGAGACGCTTCTAGTACCTTTCCAATTGTGAAATTACAACTCCATTAATTACAAATTTAAATTTCCTTAACTCAAAAATTGAGATAACCATCTAAAAGCCTCTGAGTATCCCATTCTCCTGACAACACTACACATAAAAACTTCCACTGGTCTTATTCCATTATCCCCTCTTTTTTCTCCCCTGCCATATGTCAGGTGCTCGAAAAGACCAAGACTTTGTCTAAGTTCGTCCTCAGATGCAGCCATTGGAATATCAATTTTGTTCCCGAGTATTACAAATGGGACATTCTGTAGTTCAGGTGTCTCGAGTAGATTACTAAGTTCTTCACGTGTCTCGCCAAACCTTGATCTGTCAGAAGCATCAACAAGAAATACGATTGCATCGACTGTTGCAAAGTAGTCTTTCCAAATTCTTCTTGCAGTCTCGTGCCCCCCTAGATCGAAAGTCTTAAATTTTATCTTCCCAATAACGAGTTCTTCAGAGTGAGGATGTAGAGTAGGCACATGGGTTGCTATTCTGTCATCCTTAAGCATGTGTAATAGTGTTGTCTTACCTGCATTATCAAGTCCTAAAAACAAAATTTTTGCAGATTTATTTGAAAGCCCAAACCAGCTCAAAATATCACGAAACCATGAAAATACAAACATTGTTCACTCTTGAAATTCCAAAATGCGCAGACAAGATCTGGAAGTTATTTGCAACTAATCAACAGGTGGCAGCCAACTTGTTAACCGATTTATTCAATAATAATCACCCCACTTCTGCAAGAGCTATTATCCAATCAGCATCACCTTCTCACAAATTAACAGATGTTACAAATATTTTTCCTTCAGAAGATCCCTTTCTCCCCTCAACTAAATCACTATTCTGTAAATATTGTTGTACCCCCCAAAATGAAATATGGCGGTAAGTTGGGGCGGCATTGGTTTTTAGATTTTAAGAGCGAGTAATTTTTACTGTTTAAATAATTTAGGCGATACTGTCTTGAAAACAAGTTACTATAGGCTAATTTTTTTTTAATAAAAAGAGAATAGAATTTTAATCATTATTCCTGTTCAATTTAATTTCATCTAGTTTGTCTTCAATATAAAGCGATATTTGTTTGTTTCTCAGTCTTTCCTCTTTATCTTCATCAGAAGGAATAATCTCTACCTTCACGGGATTATCATAAGAAAATTTCCTTATATTGTATTTAAATTTGGCCCAGTAGTAGTAAAACTCCGAAAATATTGATAAAGCAGTGTATTTTAACATGTATTGTATTCTCTCCCCAATACTTGCAATCCTTTGCTTTTCACTTCTTTTCCTTAATTCTTCTAAGTCAATAAATGAATGTATTAGATTTGGATTTATTTTTTTGTGTCTGACACTATTGAAATATTCAATAAGAAATTTATACTGATTATATGCATATATACTTTTATTGTCTGTTATATACAAATTGTCATAAAACATATTAGGGTCAGTTTGATCATGTTTATTATTCATTAATTTCATCTCAAAAAGATTATTTTTTTCGATTATTTCATTAACATCGAGCCCATAAATCTTCATTAGATATTCTCTTGACCCACTGAGGTCTCTATTGTCTAATAAAATAGACTTAAATGTTTTTTCCATGTTTCTGTCTGGAAGTTCTTTTATAGGTCTTCTTCTCAGGTCAATAACAGCTGTTGAAATTTTAATAAACTGTAGCAAGCTTTTACTTTCGACATCTCCAGGAACATATGGAATATGTCTCCTAAGTATTGGCACCAATTCTGGGAAGGATTGCGAATTTTTTGGATAGTTCACGTATGGGAAAGGTATTGGAGCCTCCTTTGTTTTAAAGAAGTTGTCCGATGCATCGTCAAATGCAGTCCTCTTTCTAAATTTCAAATTTTCCCTATTGTATGTTGATTTTGGCATGGAGTTTATTACTTTCAATATCGCTTCAATTGGAATTGGCCCTACTCCATTCTTTAGATTTTCAAAATCATAAGCAGTAACTTTAGGTATCATTGGCATATATCTGAAAGATGCTTTTGAGTCACAATCAAATACTTTCGCTATTCTAATAGAAGATACCAATTTATTTGTGTCATTTAAGCTATATATTCTTCTATTTAATTCAGTATCTCGAATAATAGTTTGTTTTTGATTCATTTCAAACACCATAATTGGAATCTTATAAATAAATTGCATTATTTCAAATATTTCCAGATGATGCATCTCATAATCTTGATCAATATTTTCTGGCATGCAGCTTTCTGGGTTTCTTGTGAATTCCATATTGCGCCTCATTTTCTCTCTTGAAGACTTCATCTCATTACATATTGAGAAGACAAATAATACTATCTCTTGATCAACTCCTTCTACATGAATATGTGCATTATTACTTTTAGAGTTTCTAATTATGTCACGTTCTAATTCGCAAATTTTGTTAATTAAAGAAATAGAAGAAGTGAAGGTTGTCTTTATTAACTCTTTATAAGAATTAGTAGCATATAAGAGAATTGATAATGATTCAAATATATCATCTACGCTAGACCCCGTTTGAGATATTCTTAAATCTTTTTTATATGGGCTCGGCTTATATCCCCAAAAACTTGAAAACTTTTCTTCAAAATAAGTTTTGTCTTTGAAAAATCCATTTTTTCCACTTTGGTGATTATTTTGAAAACTTTCCTTCGCAGAATAGCTCTTACGCTCCAATTTCAAAAAGCTACCAATTTCTTGGTTCTCCCTTGTTTCAAATTTAATCTCAGCATTTGCAAGCACTTGTCCGTTTTCTAACAATAAATCAACGTATTTGTCATATGTGATGAACATGAACAGATTAAATTTTGTGTTAAACATTTCTTTGTTAATCTTTTCCTTATCAATACCCACTTCAAGATTATTTTGATCTTGCCATTCTGAGTAAATTTTAGTGAATATGCCCATAGGATCTTCATTATATTCCTTTGATTTTAATATTCCAATTGGATTTTTAATGAAATCTCTCAAGAAAAAGAATATTATTTCTGTAGCCAACCTCTCATCGTTTTGAAAGTCTTTATTATCGGGAATTGTACTTAAAATTTTTTTTGATAAAGGTATTCGTAGAAAACTATAGTGACAAACAACCACTGCTGTTGCAAATGTTAGAGCGCCTCTGCTTGTAAGAATTGAAGCGCATGTAAACAGCAATAGCTCTTTATCATATTGTCCCCAGTACGCTTCTTCATAAATTGGAGCAAAAGAATAGTTTCTTTCCGTTCGTCTTGCTTGCTTTAAACTACCTGTTGACTTATCTACAATCTCATAAAGTTGTTTTAAATTTATTTGAAATTTCCATAAATATGGCGATATAGAATGAAATGCTATCGAAAGTTCTTTTGCGATCTGGTATAAGGCTTCTTTATCAAAAGAAACTCCCTTTCTCCCGACAAAGTGAATCATTCTCAGTAGATTCTTGATAATAACTACAACTTCGGGAAACCTTGGAACTAGCTTCTGTATTAAAATTATTTGTTCTGAGCTAGGAGTAAATTTATTAAACAATTCGGATCTACTAGTTTTGTTCACTAAATTCTTGTATTCATTTCCATAATTGGATAAATGTAAACAATTTGCTACTAATGCGCATATATTTCTTATAGCTGGCATTTGCCCAAAAATTTTTGTTAATTCATGTGGAATATTATCGTTTGTTTCTCCTGGAGAATTGGTATTTTTACTTATCTTCAAAAATGGATATAAGTCGATTGGGTCCAGTAGTGCCATCTCACACACAGTTATTACAAATTCTATTGGCCTGATGTTATTCATAGAATTGTCAACAACTGGAAGTAATGAAACCACTGTAGATATTATACGATCATATATAAACATTTGAGGAATGTAAATTGGACTAGGATTGTTTAAAAAAGGGGCAATATTTTTTCCAAAGCAATACAAGGCTCTAGAACTGATACTTAAAGGTATCATCCAAAACTCTCTAGCCATATTGAAGAGTATCTCCATATCTAACTTAAATACATTATTTCCTCTAACTTTTCTGGGTAATAAAGGACCACCTTTATGAGGAATAAATGAAAATTCAGGTTCACTATTCATAACTCCAACCTTCGGTAAACTTACAAAATTATTCCAAGGCTTTATTGTTGGAATAATTACGTATTCCGATTCAGATTCAAATTCACTTGGAGACTTAGATTGGGTTTGATATTTTTTTTTGGTTGAATTAGGTATGAGAATTTGAGTCGGGTAATCATATTCTTTTTCAGATTTTCTCGTATTTATGATTTCAGTTCGATTTTCAGGATCCAAATATGTATTAAAACCATTCAATAAAGTAGAACTTTCTGTAGGAATTTCATCAACACTGACTTTACTTTCATTCTTAATTAAAGTGATATTCTCTTTTTTCGTGATTTGCTCCAATAAATCTGAGTCTTCCTGATCTGTTTCTGTATTTAATTTATTCTCAGGAAATATATTAATTATATTATTTTTTTGTTCGTCAGGTTTCCAAGTATCTATTTCCAAGTTTTTTTTCTCCTTGTAAATATCTCCAACGTAAATTATACTCTGTAAGTATTCTAAATCCAATCTATTTGGTAGATCTTCCCAGTTAATTTGTGAATTATATTTGAAAACTTTGTTAATAAATATTTTACTTTCATATACTCCTGCTTGATGAAAAGAAATTAAAGGTTGTATGACAATATTATATTGATAATATTTTTTGGAAAATGATCTATACTGATTATCTAATTGAAAATTGGTATTATTTATCTTGGTTGTACTCTGCAACTCGTTTTGTTTATTATTTAATGTATCTACTTTATTAATCAATGTTTTTGAACCACTATTAAGTATTTGCCCAAAAAAGTTATCTGATAGCTTCCTCCAATTCGTTGCATCAATGTTATATTTTGCTTCATCTGGAATTACCTCAAATGGAGGGAATGTGTCATTCCCTCCATTTTTATCGTTTAAAATTTCATAATCTGCATCAATATGTTCTCTTAAAATGGATTTATACTCAATCTGAATACCAATATCGTTCGATAATATTTTTTTATTAGTTTTCGTATCATAGACAGGAAGTATTGCATCCCAGATCCAATTTGAGCCATCCTTAATTTTTTCATGAACATTTTCATTAGAATCTGAAATATTCGTTTTGAAAACGCCTTGATGAAAGCCAGGAGAGAGTTCCTTTTCTACAAGAAGTCGTACAAATTTGCAAGATGAGGTTTTATTATAGCTCTCATCATAATAGTAATCTACATTACTTAATTGTTCAACAATTTTTGTTATCTCTTCATCTAATTCAAAATGAACTTCTCTTCTTGAATTTCTCAAGACTTTTTTATAAATCTTTATTTTAAAGTTGTAAATCCGTGAAAATGCAATAAGTTCAATAAGCGCAGGCCCTCTGCGTTGGCTAAATAGAAGTGAATAATATTTTTCTGGATCAACAATTCCAACTTTAACATAAAGCTTCCTAAATTCTTCCCAATTAAGTTTGATATACCCAATAATAAGTGAGTGTATCATTGATACAATACTCGAAATAATTTCTTCATCCTCTACCGCAAGATTTCCGTACAACTGAATACCTAAAGATCTATAAAGAGACCATTTATCTCGCACAGTGTAATACTGGATAAAATCTGGAAGGTAAATAGCATTAGGATATTTTTCTGAAATCATTTCAGCTTCGGAACAAATAGGATCTGGTCTTTTTTTCCACGATGTTGGCGTAAAAGAAATCATTTTTAATATATTTCTTAAATCTGTGTAAAGCTTGTTAGTATCAAATTTTAATGGGATGGGCGAGAATGAAAGCTTGCAGAGTACATCTGCTACTTTGAAATTTGTTATTTTCAAAAGTGTCTCTGTGCAAAACGCTCTCCTAAGTAATGATGAATGGTTTGCAAAGGCACTAAGTTCATAAATCATTTTCAGAGTGAGCCTGATTGGTAATTGCACTCCTATCCTTCCTGAATAAAAATATAACCTTCCAAGGTCACGAATATTAAGACCAGGAAATTCCAATTCTGGTAACTCAGTATTCATTTGAGACAACTGTTGAAGCGCAGCAAGAAACCAATCAGAGGGCAAAGCATCTATACTAGATTTTCTTTCCGATGTATCTGGAAATAAAGGAATGTGGTTTAATTTAAAAAAGTTAATTTTTTGGTTTTCCATTATGCCAAAAATGCGTGCATTTTGAAGTATATATTCATTTACTTCATCGGAGATATCTTCATCCATACATTCATAAAAATAGTTGCAAATATCATCATAAATCATCTCAAGCAAATTAGCTGAATCATGTGGCCTGAATTCATTATTTTCTTTTTTTGTTTCTTTGATTAATTTCATTTTATTATTATAATATTGATTTATATTGAAGTCTGCGACAGAAATACCCATTATGGAACCTTCGTATCCTGATTTATTAAGGCACAAACCTTCTCCAGAATCCATATCCATTGAAAAAAACATATTTATGCATGAGCTAATCATATTTTCCTTTTCTTCGAAATATTTAAAAAATGGGATTCCCAGCATAATTTTCACTATTGTATCCATTCTGGAGGTATTTATCGAGTTTAATGTTTTCCATCTAATTTTCATCAATGGTAATACAGCCTTAAACATACAAACCGCTCCATTTAAACTTGAGCCTGAGAGGAATGAAAAATCAACGGCTAATTTCAGAAATTCTTTAAGAAGAGTTCCCTCCTTTCCATCTAGTTCATTCGATTCTTGTTCGCTAGTGTGCTGATACTCAAAATTAACCATTTTTTCCGGAATGCTTGAAGGTATTTCAGATAAAACATCCTGGGTCCATTTCATATTCGGGAATAAGTTGTCTTTTTCTTGGATTAAATCAACCGGATCAGAATTAGATAACGTGATATTCGTTACTTCTTGAAATATCCATGTAGTTTTATTTTGAAAAATGTCATTTCTTATACTTTCTCCATTCGCAAATCCTAAATACCTTAAAGAATCATTGTTTTTATAGAAGCCTGAAAGATTGTTATCAAATAACTGAGTTCTGTTACTTTTTCCTATATTTGAAATCACAAACTTTTGAAATTCATTATCCATTATTGTATTATTCGGTACCGAAACTGAAACTCCTTTATTTAATAAATAATAAATCCGTTCATCACGGTTATTAGGATATAATGAAGTATCTTTATTTGATCCTAAATATTTTTCATTCATCCATTTATAATCTGTCTTACTTTCTCGGGATTTTTCCGGATCGTATATTTCAATTTTATCATTCCACAAAGTGTTCATTAAATTATATCTGCCACCTAAAAAAGAATAGTAATCTGCTTGATTAGCTCTGCTATCAATATTTTTTTTATTATATTGTGAACTTAACATATTATTTTCATTATTTCTTAAATAAATATTTCCATAAAATGTTGGTGCATCCTTCCTGACTTGAACGAGTATATTGTTTCTATTTCTAGAATAATTTATTAAATTTCCGGAATTATACGCTTTATTTTTACCTCCAAAGTTGCTTGAAGCCTTTCTATTTTTATTCCTTCGTGTTATTTGTGAATTATTATTTGCACTTTTATTAGCTTTATACGGATTAATTTTGGGCAAAGTTTTTGTTTCGATAAAATTAATTAAAAAAAGACAAACAATGAATATTGAAGAAATGAGCACCAAATTTAATAAATAGATAAATCTTTTATGGTGCATTTTTTTCAATTTCAGGTTTATCAAAACTGAAAAATAAGCTTGATTGTTTTAAGCATGCAACCCATGCCGCCGTATGATCTAAATTTCTTAACAATGAACTAAATTGCAATAGATAGACAAATCTCAAGAAAAATTACACGTATAAGTTATTTAAAAAATTTCAAAACCTACTCTAAGTTTATTTATTGTACTGAATTATGGCAAAACGGAATCAGTTTGAAAAAAAACTAGACCAGACCCCGTAGCAATATGTCTAAATCTTAGAATTTTTTTTGGGTTCATTATCTTGATATTAGATTATATATTATATAAACCCAACTCTGAGAGATAAATTAAAGATATGTAAAATTCAGGATGGCTGAAGACAACCTTAATGATAAAAAAAAGCATCCATGCATTAATAACACAAAAAAAAAACTTAAACGAAAAATCGATAACTCAAAACTCAACAATATTGATATTGTGTTTTTAGATGATTCTGATAAAATCGGATGTACAGAAAATAGAGAAATTCGGGAGGAAAAAAGACTAAAAGAAAATTTATCTGTTAGTCAGCGTATAAAAGTATCGTTTTTAGTCATACTTGCAATAACTAACTTATTGGTTTATACAATAGCATTTTTCACAGGAAAGAAACTTGCCAAATCTAAGCAACTTTAATTGGAACTCTAATATGGTTATGAATAGCATGATACCAATATTTTACATCAACTGGAATTGAAATATTTAGAAATTTTCCATATGCAGGGTATCCAATTGCTCGAATTGAATTGTAACCTCGTGGATTTTCATAAGATTTTTGGCATGATGAATAAATGATCCAACCTCCTAAATGAAGATAATACATGAAATTCTTTAAAAATATATATGACTTACCTGGTGGAATAGTGATATCATAATTAATATAGTGCTTACATCCTTTTTCCACTTGATTAAATTCATATATAGGATAATCATACCTTTTATGGCTAACTTTTGTGAACGTGCCATTTAGAAAGGGAGAGAAAAGTACTAGTTCATCTGAGGAAGAGACCGACTTTGACTTTATTATCATTTGTGGAAGTGAGTACTCTTTATATGGATAACTTTTCCAAGTATTGAGTTCCATCCATGGTACATTTCCATATAAAATTGTAAATAAATAAATTGCAATAAATAAAGCAAAAAAAGATATTTTCAGCACTTTTAATAAATAATTAGCGTTCCATTTTTAATAAGCGATATTATCTTACCAGTTATAAATGCGCATGTTCTTAAATATTTAATCTTTTCGATTTTCCTCTTTTTAATAAATGCATGACTTGTTCTCATAGGATATATTATTTTGAATAAACACTGAATGATAAGAATTTCGAATATTTAAATCGATTAAAACTGTTAAAATAATAGGCAGATTGAACTTGTATTCTAAAAGTAATTTCCCCCACAAACTCCAAATTATAATTTTTCAATGTTTTCTATTAACAATATGAATCTTTACCACACCAATTTTGTTAATTAATCGGAGTAACGGTTAATTGTAATGAATTATCCGCATTTTTAAAAGCTGTTGAATAAATTATATGCAATTATGCAATTAAACTTTGTTTATATTTTTTTGGTCAATTTAGTTTAATAAATAAGCGTTTGGCGGTCCATATATATTATTTTGATCTTTAATTTTAATTATAATCATTTATAATTTATATTTAACAAAAAGAATTACTTATAATGCAGATATGGCTATCATTTATTGATTTTTTATGGAGCCAATAAGGGATGACATATTTTTCAAAAAGGATGAGTGTTGGAAAGAAAGTGAAAAGAAATTTCTTCAAAATGAGTGGCGAAATTCAAAAGGATCTTTGGAATCGATTGTTTCATCGGATTCACTTAACAATTCAGAATTTAACATACGCTCAAAACTATCTCAAGATTCTCATTTAGATGAATACTCTGTCATGATTGATGACGATGCCCCTGTGGACGAAGAAATGTATTTCCAGTTTTCAAACATATCAATTATCAATCGAATTTTTTGTGATATCTCATCAGTTAAATATACAACTTATTCAGAAATCAAGCATATCTTTTACTTCTTGAGTTTATTCTTTTTTCTTCTTTCTATTTTTTTATTCGAAAGGAGTTGGAATGGGGTTACAAAAGTTAAAGTTTATTATGATAATTTTGGAAATTTCCCACTGTTATTTAAGAATAATAAATACTATTCGAATTTAAGTGAATATCAATACGAAAATATTTCTGAAAACAATAAAATTTACGAATTTACTATTGATCGTACTTTACAAGAACCGATTTTTGTGTTTTATGGAATTAACGGCTTTTTTAGCAACACTAAGGAATTTGTGGGTTCTAAACCTCCTGAAATATTTGGATACGGCTACAGATGTACCCATATACTATCCATTGAAGATATTTTGAAGTATAGACCCGATTTTAGGATACACCTTGCTGAGTTTTTCAGGGTACCTATATATTTCAACTTTACTCAAATTGACAGCATTTTTTCCAATAACAGAAAATCAAGAATTTTCAGAATTGGTAGAAAAAATAATTTGATTAATAAAAATATTCTATGTGGACTTCCAATTTATTCTCTCTTTACGGACGAATTTGAATTAAGAAAAAAAGGATCTAGTAAAGACAAAATACAAATTAGAACCATTGATTTTCCAGAAGATCAATGGAAGTTTAAAATACTCCACAGTTTTAGACAATTTATTTCTGGAGCAATTGACAGCAAATTCTTAAATCGATCGTATGAATATGAAAAAAAATCAAATAATGACAAGATTCCTAGGTTATCTATAATGTTGTCAAGGTGGTGGAGTCAAAGTATTTCTCCAAACTTCATTAAGCCATATGGTGTAATTAGCTCTTCATATGAATATGGTAGTATGGACGATATGATTTTGTATCCTGGTTCATATGAGCTTAATTTTATTTCTAATTTATTCCCAAACAACGCATGGGGAGCTGAAAAGTACGTGTTATTTATGAATCTATCCGTGTTTGGAGGAGAACAATACTTAGCAGCTGTAATTTGTCTGTTTATAGCAATAATCTACGCCTTTATCATTTATTTTAATCCAAACCGTGCTCAAGTAATAATTATTAAAAATAGAATTGATCAAAATATCTAACTATTGCAAGACTTTCAATGAAATGCTTTAGATTGATTTGAATAATAGCTTATATATCTAAATGATAAATTAAAACTTTTTTTAAATATTATTTCGTTTATTCAGACTTTGGAACAGAATATTTAGGTGCATGTAGTTATCATAAAGCTCGCGTTAAGCGCTTACCCCACACATTGCATATTAAGTTTTCTAAATAAATATTTGTTTTTTTCAAAAACACTGAAAAATAATTCATTAAACAACATTCATTTTGATAGCTATATAAAAATTCATTCTCTAGATAGTTTTGTAACAATGAATTCTACATATGATTCTATTGGAGGAATGGGCATGATGGATAAATGTTACTTTACAGGGAAGAGCGACCTTCTAAATTGGCTCAATTCATACTTTAATTTAAATGTTTCTAGAATTGAGGAATGTGCAAGCGGAGCAATATATTGTCAAATCGCAGATGCAGTATATTATTACCAAGTTCCAATGAAAAATGTAAATTGGGGCGTCAAACATGATTTTCAGTATTTACACAATTATAAATTATTACAGCAAGTTTTTGGAAAAGTTAACCAGCCAAAATATATTGATATTAACAAGCTTATTAAAGGAAAATATCAAGATAATTTAGAGTTTTTGCAGTGGATGAAAGGATTATTTGATGAATCGGGAGCAATCGATCGAGACTATGATGCTATTGGAAGAAGGAGTCTTGGAAAAGGACCTTTTCCGCAATATTCCGGGCAAGTAATTCCTATCACGGGTATTCAGAATAGTACATCTGAGTCCTCATTAAACACAGGAATTAACAATCTTAACTTGGCACCGATCTCCAGAAAATCTAACACTAAAACCATTTTACCATCAAAAAACACAGAAATAGAAAGATTAAAAAAATCACTTAGCAAAGAAATAGAAGAGAAGGAAATCGTTGATAAAGAAAGGATGTTTTATTTTAATAAACTTAGAGCAATTGAAATATTATATGAAGAGTTAAATGAGAAAAAAATACCTTTCATGTCTTTGAAAGACATTTCTGAAATATTGTATGATAGCAATGATATAGACTTAGAAAGTTTCTCTAGGAAAGTTATTGATTCAACAACAAATAGTAATGGATTAACAAGCACTACTTCTGGGGCGGAAGAGCAATAAGAAAAGTAATTAAAATTATTGAATACATATAGTTGCAAAATCTATAGTTAAACTCAATTTAGTGAAATCTTAGCCTTTTTTTCTCTTTTTAATCTTAATGTTCGGTTTCACAGCACTGAAAAGTTCAATTGATTCGACATTTTGATCAAGCTGCACTTGCTCCAGACTCTCGCAAATACGATCCGAAAAAGAGGCTTTCTCTAATTTAAATTCATGTTGAGTCTCGTATTCATTAAATTCAATATCTTTAATCTCCAAATTATTAAGGCTAGACATAACACTAGAGCTTGATAATTTATTCTCTGATATATCTGGTTCATTGTTGGATGAAATTTGCATAATTATAGGCGAGTTTGTATCGAACTCAATATCGGCTCCTTTCGAATTTGTTTTTAATGTATCAATAACTATTTTTTCTTTATTATCAGAACATTTTAGCGTTTTTAGATATTCTCCACCAAAAACTTTTTTAAATTCTTGGTGAAGATTTTCACCGTGCATTGCTGCAATCTGAATTGCAAAATTGATTTGATTCAAACTTAACTTGGCACCTCCGAATTTACTGATTCCGCAGACTTCTTTCTTGTCGTTAATAGATATATGAATTATTGTATCTGAAATACTTTCTTCATCTGAATTTGGATCAACAATATATGAAAGTCCTTCTTTACCATATATGTATCCTATTGAAATAGAAAGTGGAAAATGATGCACATTGAAAGGAATCATTTCTAACTTTCTAATTGTTTTTTCTAACCTTTGGTAATCTCTTTGTCCAAATCCCTCGCATTTTAATTTTTTTAGAAAACTATCTATATCCATTCCGTTGTATCTATAATGCTTTAGTCCTGATAATGTCGCCATTAAACATGCATCAAACAGATTACCATCATCAAAAAGCACATGTATCTCACACTTCACTGACCATACGCAAACTCCTGATAATATACATAGAATCTCAGTATCAATCGCTCCAGTTTCTTTTAGTGTTCTTTCAATATAATTAGCTATTTCAGTCCCCAAAGTTGTTCTGTTATGACGAAAAGTATGGCTTGAAGGGTTTATGCTTAAAGGTCCTATGTCTACTGTGAATGAAATGAATCCCTCAGAAGATCTTTCCTGGCTAGGAGCCACCAGTTCACTTTTTACTACGCATAATACATGAGTTCTACCTATATTAACTTCTACTTCTCCATAATTCTTATTTAAATTAATTTTTACATTTCTATATTCATTCATTGTCCTACCATCAAGCCTAAGGCCATATTCACGGATACAAACAATAAAAGCATCCATTTTTATCCTTATAATAAACAATATCTTACATTTGCAATAACATTTATTTTATTTGTTAATATTGACTTCAAGGCGCTAAAAAGTTCCGAATTTTGATTTAAATCCGTGTTAATTATTTTAACCTTTTTGAATTAATTTATGAATATTGGTGATGAATTAGATATATTGAGGCATCAGTCATTTAAAAGAGCAAGGTTTAACTATGATGTTATTGAGATTTCATCAGACTCTTCCTTTGAATCTAATTTAGGAGATATTTGTTCAAATGATTGCCATTTTAGATTAGAAACGCCAATTTATTTAAACGAACTTAAATTTGAAAAAAAAAAACCAAAAAGTTTATCGTTTAAATCTTTGTTTGTAGTAAATGATTGCATACCCATTGAGAAATCAATTTGGAGGATCAAAAATATTTTGTTTTCAAGTTATATAACCGATATTAAATGGGTAATTAATGAAATAGGGGATTCTGAGTTATTTAATGAAAATATCGAATCTATACTTTTTGTTTCTCATAGCTATGACGATTCAGAATGCCTTAAATTTAAAAACTATGATAAAATAAAAAATAAGATTTCAATATATTCTCCATATCTAAAAGTTCCCTATGGCGTATTTCATCCAAAGTTTATTTTATTACTGTTTGAACATCTAGTTCAACCTAAAAAGAGCTTTATTAGGTTCGTTGTTACATCAGCTAATCTTATTCAGCAGGACTGGGAGTTCAAATCGCAATCAATATGGGTGCAGGACTTTTTTCGTTGTACTGAAAAGAAGGAGTGTGAATTCTTAGACTACTTACAAGAATTCCTAAAAAACATCCTTGATAAGTCTAAACTGAAAGAATTTTGGTTGTGCAAAGTTCAAGAATTTGACTTTGAAGATGCAACAGTAAAACTAGTTGCTAGTGTACCTGGCTATTTTTTTAATGATGAGATGTTTATGTGGGGGCATCTAAGAGTTAAATCTCTGATAAAGAGTGTTGTTTTGAAACATCTAGGCAAATCAGATGAATTAAAAAAAAAAAAAGAAAGAATAGTTCTTCAGTTTTCGAGTATTGGAAGAATATCTGAGAAATGGTTATACAATGAGTTGGTTTCTTCGCTATCAGAAACACCTAAAACGAAACTTGAGATTGTTTTTCCAACTGTTGAACAAGTTGTTAACTCAATAGAAGGAATTGATGGAGGAGGGTCTTTACCTGTAAAGAAAGAATATATTTGTAAGCCCTGGATTACAAAGTTGCTTCATAAATGGGATGCAGGGATTATGGAAGAGAATGTCGCAGCCAAGAAGGTAATACCTCATATAAAAACTTATCTGAAATATAAAACATCTGATAATGCCATTGAAATTATTTGGATAGTTCAGGGAAGTTTTAATTTAAGTAATGCTGCTTGGGGACAGATACAAAAAGATGGGTCCCAATATTGTATTAGGAACTATGAGCTTGGAATATTTATTCATAAGGATCAGTTTGAATTTGAGAGGCATTGTAAATTTGATAAAAAAGAATTTCCTAAGTTCGTTTGGAAAAGAAAAAGTAATAGTTCATTCATTTCGGAAATAAATGCTAATCAACCTATTAGAATTTTGAATGTTCCCCTTCCTTTTAAGTTACCTCCGGAAATATACTCAAGTAATGATCACCCTTGGAACATAGAACTGTTAATGTGACTTAGAGCTCGTCTTAAGTCTTTCAATTTCCTTGTGCAAAGTGGATAGCTCGCATTTATATAAACTTATTAATCTTTCATGTTTACATTTAATATTTATACTATGATCTTTATAATTTGAACATTCTGAATATTTTGTGTACTTGGGGTTGATCATTTCATTTAATATAGACTTCCATAGAAACAAACGTCTGTTTCTGTTATTTTTTTGAACAACCATACTTCCTGGATTGTTATTTTCAGATGTCGTAGTAAATTCTGGGTTTGTGTTCGTTAATTTTGACAAGTAAATTTTACTAGAGCTAGACTCTTTGGGCGTCGATTCATACTTCTCTATCTTTGCCAATAACTCGTGTATCAATTCTTCACGTCTTTGAAGTTCCTGTAAAACTCTTTCAAACTCTTTAACTATATGATCATCATTGTTTTCCTGCAACTTAGTGGCTGAGAATTCATCAGGCATCGAATATTTTTCCTGATATTTAGAGCAAACTAAATCAACATTTGAATAATTTTGATTGAAAAGCAAGCCCAACTCTTTCCTTATTTTATACTGTTTCAATATCAGTTTACCGAGCCTTATATCAATTTGCTCTTGATTTAAATTCATTTCTTACATTTTTTTTTAATAAATATTTTTGTTAAGTACCCTCATTTTTGTACCTCAGCTCATTATACATGAACTGGTAAATTTTAAATAAAATACGCAAAAGAATAAAATTATATATAATAGCTGCTACTATCAATGGTGAGTTGTTTTTTGGTAAACCAATACATAAGATCTCTATTAAGCTAAACAGTAGGTAAACAAATTATTAAGGACATTTAGGCCTATCTTTGATAGAGTACTAGTTCAAAGAATAAATCCTAAAGCCATCACAAAAAGTGGAATTCTACTTCCCGAAACGATTAACAAAGGGGGCAATGGCTTTTTTATGGCAAAAGTATTATCCACAGGAACTGGAAAACTAAATCAGTTTACAGGGGAATATTATAAATCTGCCGTAGAACCCGGAGACACAGTGGTTGTTCCGGAATACGGAGGAATTAATATTAAACAATTTTATGGAGAAATTAATCATGAAATTTCATCAGATCTAATAGTTTATAAAGAAGAAGATATTCTAGGTATCTTCGAAAACGATAGCCAAAAATAATGTAAATTAAAATATTTAATTAAAACTTATTTCAAATTTAATATTTTGGTCACTAGAATTCTTTCAATTCTTCTTCAAGCTTTTTATAATCTTCTAATTCAGCCTCTATAAATCCAACATTTTGTTTGGACTCTACAATATTAATAGCATTTATTGTTTTTTTACTAAGGTTCGGTTCTTTTTTTGTATTAGTCACAAATACTGAAATATATTTACCCATGTTTGAGTTTTCATCGGTTCGAATTCCTAGTATTTCACACAATTCTTTGACCCAAGACATTATCTTGATTGTACATCCAATAGATATCTTCCCTCTTTTAGTTTTTCTTTCTAATGATTTTAATAATGTCTTAATCAATATATTTACATATAATAAATAGTCACTTTCTGACTTTAATTTGCTTTTTAGTAGATTAACTGATGTAATAATGTCATGTACTCTTATTCTTTTGTTTTTTTCTCCATTTGTATTATTGGATCCTTTTTCTTTTGGTCTAAAGCAAGAAATTCTCATGCATGGTTCAATATGATCAAATATTCGCGCATTATTGGGATTATAAACAGCATTTATAGATAGCAAAATCTTATTAAAGATTTGAGAATTTATATCAGAATTAAACTCGAATTTCGTATTATACGTTTTTTCCTTAAATTTTGTGTACGCATACATTGCATGGTTATTCTTTTCATTTTTTATTTCCCAATTTGAAATTATTTCAAGAGCCCCACTTCTAACACTTTGAAATGGATTTATCAACTTTATATTTAGAGACAAATCTTCACTATTTTGTTGTTGATTGTAAATCAAGTATATTTCTTGAAGCAACTCAATTTGGTTGTTTTCATCCAAAGCACAAAATTCTACCCCATTTAAATTAACAAACTTTCCGGAAAACAAAACAGAACTTTCATTAATTATACCTTTTTCTATCATTGAGGTTGTTTTATTATATCCATTTATTCTATAAAACTCTTTATCGAAACTATTTGTAAAGCTAAGTAGTTGGTATGAATTATTAATTAAAGGAATTGAAGAGCACTCTGCTACCAATGTCCTATCTCTACATTTTTCGCAAATCCCAAATTCTATATCAAAAAGGTGGCGGGTTTCTACTCTTTCGCACCTCAGCACATCTTTGCATCCATCAACAGTGCGCAGGATTTCGGTACTTTTATCGCTTCTTGAAACCTGGTCTGGAAGTTGATTTGAATAATCTATAACATTAAAAAGTAATAGTTGATACAAAGCTAGGATATAAATTCTCCGAAAATGAAACAAGGACAATTTTTTCATAACTAAGAAAAATAAAATAATTTTTAATTCGATCATGCTCAATAAATTATATTTTTAGATACCTGTATCTGGATTGGCGCCATTGCAAACCATGCATCACAGCAGACAATTACTGAAATTATTTAATCGGAGTTTGCAATAGACGTTAATATTACACATCGAAAAAAAATAATTAAGAAAAAGGAAATTAAAACAAACGTCTTAAAATTATATGTAAAGTCCCTAAACTATAGTAAGGATACAATCACATATTATGATTGATATCTAAAACAAGCTGAATAGTTTTTTAAGTAATCGACGCCAATCATTAATATGTTCCATATATTCCTCCAGGTCTATTTTTTAGAAGTTAAATATTTGGGCTAAGGTTGATTAAAGTTGTTACTCTTCACCTGCTTCGTTACTAATATTGAAATATCTAACTTCATAGGAACCCTTACTCGTTGCAACTACACGTAAAAAGTCTCTAATTTGTTGTTTCTTAAGGTATTTCTTAGTTAGATATTTTAGATATCTCTTGGACATGGGAATTTCACTTAATACAGTAATACGACCTTTTTGACGAGAAATCTGAATCTTAGTACCTAATTGACCACATTTTCCATCGACTTTTATGCGATCATGGAAGAATTTCTCGAGTCCTGATGCATCGATAATATTATCCTGCATAGGAGCAGTACAGTCAACAATGAAACGTTGAGTTTTATGAGCCTTTGTTGTAGGAGCCATCTTATCTCTAAAGCTAACTTGATAATACAACAAAATAATTGTAATAAAATCTTATAAAAATTTCTCTGTCAAGTTTTATACAATCCTGTACGGGTGGCGAATTTTATCGCTACCACAGCTTAATTTCATTAATTTGATATAAAATCAGTAATAATATATTCAAATTAAATAATTGAGAATTAACCGCTATACATTAATCTCGTCTCTGATTATTTTTGCGCCATTTGTTGTTCAAATTTTAATTATTAATACAAGACTTTTTGTAATATTTTATAGACAAAACGTAATGGTACCCGTTGTTTGGGCGCCTCAATATATCTGAACAGCAGTTTATGTTGGGGGAAATCATCTTAGGTAAATCAAATATTTTTGAGATTCCAAATTATAATTATAAAATTTAGATAAAACATTTTATTTACAAGGAAATTTCGTTCGTATTTTTATATCATCGTATGAATCTGTACATGAACAAAATTCGTGAATGCAGTATTTTTATATCCAACTTGATGAAGAGTTGAATGCTTTCAAGTATTAGAATATAGCTATTCTGGTTTATCTACATTAGTCTCGGAGCCGCAACAATTATTGTCTCGTATATTAACAATATTTAAGTTCGTTTTTCAAGATGTTAAACATTCCAAGCACGGTTGATGACCCTAACTATCGTTACAAGATGCCTAAATTGGTGTCAAAAATTGAAGGCCGTGGTAATGGTATTAGAACGAAAATTGTTAATATGGCAGATATTGCTAGATCACTTAAAAGGCCACCTGCATACCCTACGAAGTTTTTCGGATGCGAACTTGGTGCATTAAGCAAATGGGAGGATAAGGAAGAAAAAAGTATCGTAAATGGAGCGCATCAACAAAATGATCTCCAACGGTTAATGGACAAGTTTATTCAGATGTATGTCCTATGCCCGAATTGTGAGCTGCCTGAGATTGACATAATTGTTAAGAAGGAGCGTGTTAGTTGCAAATGTAATGCTTGCGGATATATTGGAGCATTGGACAACAATCATAAAATCACCACATATATTTCAAAAAACCCTCCTGGAGGCATTGAAAGTACAATGGGAAGTAAGAGCAAAAAGGAAAAAAGAGATAAAGATCGCAATTCTGAATGCTGTAATAATAGTAATAACTCAACGACGGCTGATAATGAGAAGCCATCTAAACATAAATCGAAAAAGGCGAGTAAGAAGAGCAGCAAAAAATCTGCCCATGAATTGGATATATTTGAGAAGGATGTTTTGACGTTTGAAAGTCCAGAAATAGTTGATGTTATTGAACGCCTAACTAATTTTCTACAAAAAAATGACGAAGTAAGTCCTGAGGATTTTTTTTCAGAGCTTCGGGTTTTACAAGTTTCTCAAGATTTTGATGAGTTTATGAGATTCTCTGTTTTATTAGCTGTGTTATTTGGATTGAAAGATCCAATTGATCCAAAATTATTTAAACTAAGGATGCCATATATTTCAAAGGCTGTAGAGGGTTCGTTAAGGTCAAATGCAATTATTTCTATATTTGAATCGTATTGTGTCGAGAAGAATCCAAGCACGTTAGCAACATATCCATACTTAATACAACAGTTATATGATGCTGATATTTTATCCGAAAAAGTAATTTTGAAATATTACCAAAAAGATGCTCCAACCTCTTGGGTATCTGGATGTTCTACTCAAGACACATTTGAAAAGGCTAAAAAATCATGCGAGCCATTTATTAACTGGTTACTCGAAGGTAGTAACGATGAATCTGATCTGAGCAATGAAAACAATGATGATTATGATACAAATAACTCCGATATTGATGAAGACGATTCTCATTCGCCTATTTGGAGCTCTCGTGTAAAGGTCAAAAGCTTAAATCTTTCTGAGAAACTTGATAATTATAAGTTTGAAAGTTGCTCTGGTTCTGAAGATGATGGATCTCTAACTAAAAACGTGGAGAATACTCGGTCTCAGAATAGTGACTCTGACCTTGATATTGACAATATCTAATTGGGTTGTTATAGCGTTAATATTATTGATGAACGTTGAATTTAGATAGCTATTTTTAATACTTTTAAAACTTTTCAACGTTGTTAATCACTGATCTTCTTGTTATAATTTTTCTTATCACTCATTTTTTCTTTATATTTTGCAGTTATCAATACTTTCTGTTTGTTTTCTCAAATTTATCACTGTAATGCCTAAAAGCGCCGGAACCTGTGATTATTCTTGACTCAGAGGAAAAGGCAACTAAATTTAAACAATTGGTTTTAGATAAATTTCAGCAAAATTGATTACAGCAATCTTATGAGTTCAAATGAAGTTGAAGATAATCAAACTAAGAACAAAGAGAATGACTCATTTTGTATTTTGAGCAGAGAATACCTACCTAAGGAAAAATGTTTAATAGAAACATGGAATAGTGAAATTAGAATACGAATACAATATGAATTTACAAATCATCTTCCTGTATTATTTTTATCTGAAAATTCTGAATTAGTAAAAAAATCTCAAACTAGCTTGCAAAAAATTGTATTTGAATTACTTACAAGTGTATTGTTTTATTTGGATATTCCCTACATAACAGCAATTGAGTTTCTCGAAAATTGCTCCATTGTGTCTTATTTGAAAATATGTAAAATTTTGGGCTATGACTTTATTGGAAAGGATGAACTTGACGTTCAAGAAGTACCAACTGAATTTATAAAAGATGAATTTAACAAATTCATTTCTGACCCAAGTAAAGCTATCGACATTAACTTGCCGTCATTTAAATCTTTTATTGAAGATCACATTACACCTTTAATCATGGATGCTGTATGGCTCATCCAGATGAGTGTGCACAGTAATGAATCTAATAAAAATTCAGTCTGGGTAGAGTTCATGTCTAGACTTTGCAGAGGAAATATAACTTCAAGAGAAAGACCTCTTCCATCAATTCCAAAAAGCGTAAAACTCATCAATATAAGAGACATTGTATCGTATCTTGATCTTGGAAAATCAGATAATATGAAAATCACAGAATCATTAATTTCTTCTAAATTTAAGCTTCAGCAAAAATATGTAAGGGATAGGACAAGATTATGTTTTACCGTAGATTCATTCACAACCAAAAGAGAGTGTTTAAGTGGGTTTTCTATTTTGGGAGTGTTAATTAAATATCTATTTGATCAAATAAGTTTGTTTTCGAACTTAAATGTTGATGAATTTACTTCTAAGATTACCTTTGAAAGAGATTATTCCAACAATCCTGAAGGCGCAAGTTATGAAAATGAATTTTCAGAAAATAAGACCGATAAAAACGATAACCATACGAGCTTAAACCAATCAAATTATTTGATAAGATCTATTTGGAGCATAATAGTAAGATATGATCTCTCAATACAAAGAAGTATTGGGTTGATTTTTGAGGTTTTTATTTCAGTTGTTTCGGGACTCAATAGTGCAAAAAATAACTTGAATAGTCTAGATACTCGACTATTTATTCTATTAGAAAAATTGCTTGCTATTTTCCCGGACCAAATTATTAAAAAATCATTCATTATTTTCATTGAACATATTTCTGATATTTGCAAATCAAATAAGGGGTCTAAGGCTTCTGACAACTTAAATACAGATAATATTGGAAATGACATTTACACAACAAATCCATGGATTATTACTGACAAAAAAGGATTTAGAGAGATTCTTGATTTACCGTTCTTTATACTTACTTCTTTTTTGATTAAAAAAGGGTTTTTCGAGCTAAGTGACTATTTCAGAGAGAAGTTAATAGAATGGGATGATATTTTTTGGTCAGATTTTAAAGTAGATAAATATTTCTCAAGAGAAATGGATGGTTCTTCAAACTTATTTGATACTCAAAGTTTTTTCTTTCCTCCTAAAACACTGGAAAATATTAACAGTATTTATAAATATTACCATTTATATTTTAATTCTCAATTCAGTAAAATGGAAGAATCTGAAAAGGATTTAAACTTAGAGCTACTATTGAAAGAAATTTTAAGAAATGAGCAAATGAACGATGAGATTAATTTCTCAAACATTTCGATTATTCTTTCAGAGTTAATACTTACTCCATCAATTTTGTTTGCAAATGCATTTTTTGCTGATTATTTTTTAGAAGAAATTTCTTTTAATGAATATGAAATATACTTTGCTTCTAAAATATCTAAGAGTTCTGAAATTATTCAAGAGCTGACTGACTTTACGAGTATGCCATTCAGTATTATAAATTTATCAAGTAATATATTGAAAAAAAAAATAGAATTTATTATTAGTGATATTAAAAACAAAGCTAAAGATAATGAAAAATCATCTAACTTGATATTACAATACAAAAGGTTCTATTCACTAATTGAATGGATTAGAAAATATTGTAAATACCACTTGTTTCAAAAATATCCAAGCTGTATTCCCATTTTTCTTGAGTTACATTGGGTTTTTATCAAAGAATTTAATAATGGAAAACTTTCTGAATTATTTGAATCAAAGGAATTGAGTTCAATAAATGGATACAAATACCCACCTGAACTATTGTTTGATGTTTCATCTTGTATTATTTTTCCTGCAATTTCACTCCTACCAAAAAGTCCTTCAATTCCCGAAATGTTGAAAAAATCCATATTCAGCGAGATAGACATAAAGTATAGATATCAAATTTACAGAAGGTTAATGGTATTCAGTTACAATAGATACCCTATGAATTACCAATGGATAAGTGTAAAAAAAGTACTTTCAAAGTATTTAAAGGGTGTTACTAAAGATATTATGAATAGCAAACATGATAATAAGAATTCAAGCAATGTAAAAAGAAGACCACCTATTCAAATTAGGCTATTAATTTCCAATATTATTGGTTTATGTTACACAAATCCCCTTGTAGTTTGCGATACGATAATTAATCAATGTAACAATTATGACAATATGATACCTCTTTTAATTGAGATACTTGGAAACAATATTGATGAGATATGTTTTGATGCAATGATATTTACGATAATAAACTTTATACTTTCAAGGCCTACCTGCATGATTGATTGTAGATCAAATAACGCTGATTTAAATTGTTCAAGATTTGGTAATCGCGGAATCGCAAGATTCACTGCATTACTGCTTACAAAAAGAAAAGTGCCAAGGGAAATTTTAAAGAATTTTTTGCAAACCATTACTTATCGTATAGATGAAACTTTTCATGGTAAAGAATACACTATTAAGATTCCAAATAATTTCTTAGACTTGTGTTTTTGGAAGCAATTCTTGGAAATTGTATTATCAGCTCCAATACTTGATTTGTCAGTACTAACTGGAAAGCAGATCCAAAGCCTAGCGGGAGGACCACTATTATTTCAACTCTTTCTTTCTCAACACGAAGAAAATGATTTTGGAGCAATAAATGGACATTCTTTTTTTAGTTCTTTATTAGACAATAATTCTCATGCTAAACAAAATTGTGAATTATTTATTTCTATCTTAAAGAATGGAGAGATTCAAAGTAAGGAGGTTCTTTTTAGAATTGCAAAACTCAAATCTGAAATATTATGGGACGTTCCGAGTAATTTAAATATGGATATTAAACTTTTAATTAATCTTTCAGATGAACTACATTGGTGTTGCATACAAACGATTGAATTATTGAAAAGATCGTTTGACCCTGATTCATATAGAAGCTTTATCTTGGATATTTCAAATTCGAAATACAGTTTTGAAGACATTATAACTCAAACCTTTTTATACCTAGATATTCCAACTGCATGGTCCTTTCTCAGGAACGGAATTAGGAAATCTAATATGGTACAAGCTGATAGAGAAATTTCGATATCACAGGAAGGATTTTTGGATATTGATGATGAGGCTATAAAATTCATTAAATTTTACATTTTAAAGAAAAATGATTTAAGCTTTTTGAATAATGATGTTTTCATGAATTTTTATATTTTGTTTTGGTATCTTGATTTATCTGATATTTCTCTCCCATATCAACATTATTCAGAAAAACTGTTTGAACTGTACGTTGAAATATCGTATTGCAAAGATAACATAGACAGGATTTTAGCACAAAATATTATAGATTATAAGATAGATGCTTCTATTGAAAAATATAAAATAGAATTTTTTTTAAATCCAAATAATGTTAAACTTTTACCAGGTTATATCAAAAACAAAAATCACTTACCAAGGCAAGTTAGGGATGCAATTAAACCATTTGAAAAAAAGCTCAGAAAACTTTATAGTTGTTACAATGCATTGGCCTCAGAATATATCAAGCTCTCTAAAAGAAGTGATTTTATAAATCAATTCTTGGATTCCGAACGTGGAATTACCAGATTTAGAGAGGAGTTAAATAAATATTTAAGCCATGATTTTGTTGAGAACGAAAAAAAAATTCAGTCTTTTATGATTTGGATATGCAAGGACTTTATTGCACCTAGAGTAATCCACTCTGAAACCGATGCATTATTCACATATTTTTGGATCGAAAGGTTCATTCTTGACCAAGAAAAAGGTATTTTTTCTTCAAAAAAATGCTTTATAGAGTCATTTCTGATATTAATATCTAAGAATATTTCTTCCTTAATAAGATCATCGACTCCTCGTGAATCTCAACTACTTGGTTTATTTTTTAAGGAAATATTTGCATATATTAAACGATTTATTTCTAAATTTAGGTCAAACACAAATAGCAATAAACAAAAAGGAGATATAATGTTTAAAGATTCACCCAATAATATTCCGGTAACTGATTTCGATGAAGTGGAGTTTGAAACCGATGCAATTAGACGGAAATCGAACAATTTAGATAACAAAGAAGATTTATTAATGGATTGTACAAAATACAGTGAATTGATTGAAAACAAGGATTCTGACCGTTCAAAATTAATTGAAAAAAAATCGTTAGAAAAATTTGACCAAAAAATGAATTTATCTAACGAATTATCACAAGAAATGAAATTTGAATTTTCTAAGCATGAATCCAGCAAATTAGTTCTGCTACGAGGAAAAAGTGAGAATGAGACTGAAAGCTTACCACAAAGAATATCTGATTCAGTTCTGAAAAGTTTTCTATATGAATGTGAGAAGAACGTCATGATTTCTTTATCTCTTGGATTAGGATTATTATCAGAAAGGTCGCCAGAATACTTCCCAGAATGGACTCATACATTAAGCAGCGTTTGGATGCTTTCAAGATTTTACGAATCATTTCCAATATCAGCAACAACAGGTGAATATTTGCTCAAAGAACTACCAAATATTCTTGAATATGCAACTAAAAAGCACTGGAACGATTTGAATTTATCAATAACATCGTTGATTGTGAAATTAAAACAATCTAGTCCAAATTGGATAAGAAAAAGCGATTTAGAAGACCAACATTTTAAACAAAATAATTCTGTTTCTCCTTCAAAAATATCATTAGAATCTACAAAAAAAAACAATTTTAATTCCTCTAATTTGTATCCAATGACGCCCAGTTCAAAGAACTACGATGAAAAAATTAAAAACAATTCATCACGCTCCGAATTCAAAAGACAAAGACTGAATGTTAATGATAACTGCTTACAAAAAATTAGTTATTCTAACTCTACAAATTTTAACAGAAGAGAGGAAAATAGAAAGAAATAAATTTAATTTTTTTAAATTGATATAAGACCTAAATGTTTATATATCTTTTTTCACCACCCTTTCCTGACATATAATTATATTTTATGTCTCTCAAAATGAAAGATAAAAAAAATGACCCCAAAGAAAATATTAATAACGGAACAAGCGAGTAATTAATGCTCAAAAAACGAGTTGTTAAATCTGTAAAAATACAAAAAAATATGCAGGAAATTACTTTTGCAGAAAATAAATAAATAAATAATTCCATTTGGTTTGATTGACAATAGTGTTTTATAATGGCTGTTGGGAAAACAGTTAAATTCCCAGAATGAGCAATGGAAATAAGTAGATACCCCAAAATATACTGAAAAATAGATATACTTTCAGTAACGGGGAACATTAAAAGTATAATTCCAATTACCAAAATAATTGATAAAACACAAATACAATTAAAGTAACCTGCAAGTTGGCCAAAAACACCCCAAAACACTCTAAATAATGTTTGTAAAACCATCACAATACAAGAAACTCTTGTTAACTGTAAATCTTCAAGACCAGTGTTAATCATCCCATGAATTTTCCAAAATAATTGGATATACTCAATGCAAGGCCATGTGAGAAATGTAATTAGCCAAAGCAAAACAAATGGTTCGGATATATAGATCCGGTTCACAAAACAGTATTTCTTATCTGAAATATATTCTTGTTTTTCTTTAATCTTTAAATCTCTGTTTCCTAATATTACTAGATTTGCAATCCCTGTAATTTGGAATGCTACTGAAAATATAAAAGTTAATTTTAACAATTGTGGAACCTTTTCCAAAATAATTAAACTATTAAAAAACCTGTTACCATTGAACACATAATAATTATTCGAGTTATTTGGATTTACAAATGAAGATTGAAAAGAAGGTGTTATTGACATTGATGCCCCTCTAAATAACCAAAGCAACCCAATTATTTTTGAACGAGAATTTTTGGAGTAATGTTTAACTATAAATTCAATTGTGGATGCAAAGAGTAGTCCATTCCCAATGGCGTGTAAGATGGAATAACCAAATAAGTAAAGCAAATAGTTTTCCAAGAATATATATGATATTAATAACCCAAAATTACATGAAAAAAATCCAATAGCCAAACAATAAGGAATTCCAATAATGCGTTCAATACTTGGATACAAATAATTTGCTCCTCCTTGGAACAATAGAAAAAAACATTCAATCCAACAAATCGTTCCAATGCGTAATTCGTGTTTTCCTTTTAGTGAAATATAGCTTGCAATATACGGGATGGTATTTCCAAATGTGTTTGCGAAACCCAGAGACCAATGAATCAATGCACATCCAATTAATGGGGACCAAAACATTTTGTCCTTATATAACAGGTCTCTGATTAATACTTGAAAATTCATTATATCTTAATTTAATATCTCAAACATTTATTTAAACTAAAGTAATATATTTTTAAAATATCTAATATTTTATTTAATTAATCAATCGCAATTTTTTAAAAAATTGTATTCATGTAACTTTATTTTCTCTTATTGCACATAGACGGCATTTACAATTTTCTGTAGAACTTTAGCCGGTTCTAAAAAAAAAAAATTCAACAATTTCGTAACAATAATGTTAAACAATATTTAACAAATTGAATAAATTACATAGTAAATTTAAATCTTTGTTGTGAATATTTAACGATAAATAATATTATCTATTTAAAATGAGTAACATCAGAAGGTTTAGTTGGTGCATATTATTAAAAATAAGTATAGAAGACATTAATAAAAAGATTTCAATACATGATTTAGTCCGAAATGCCGATAAAACTCTTATTAGCCAAGTAGATTGTGACGTAGACCGTTGCGATTTGGAAAATGACAACTATAAATTAAATTTGAAGCGATTGGTCATTTCAGTCTTTTCTTATCGAAAGGAATATTATTCTTATATTCAAGGTATTCATGAAATTGGGAAAGTATTTTTAACATTGTTCTATGAATATAAGAAATTTAATTTGACAATTATTATAAAGAAATTGTCTAAATTAATCGCATTTTCTGATAAATATGAATCTATTATTCTATGTAAACTTCTAATAAAGAAGTTCAATACAGAAAAAGGTAGAATGGATATTTGTTTTAAGGCTTTTGATCGATTTCTTATGTTTTATTCAACTCCATATATATACAAATCAGATAGTATAGCTCAAATAAATCTTGAGTACATTCTTTCAAGTATCGTGCTTGATCTACTTCATTTGTTAAATAAAAGATCTCCTGTTTTATACAATTTTTTCGTTAAATTGAAAGCAAAAGATGATAAAGAATCAAAAATCTGTATGTTTATTTTGCCGTGGATAATAACTTATTTTTCACATAATATTTCGGTTAAAAAAATCAAATTAATATATTACATTTTTGATCATATTATTTCAAGCCATCCGCTGTATATCATTTTTCTTGTTGAAGAAATTATAATTCATTGTGAAACGAGACTTTTTGATTATCTGAAACATAATTTAGAATCAGAAACATCAACAAACCTTTTAGAAAACGAATTGTATCCTTTTGTTCATTTTTTTTTCCAAAATTTGGACATTTCAAACCTCGAATGGAAAGTAATAGCAAATAACTCACACACGTATTTATCTAATACCAGACTTAATCTATTAAATAGCTATTATTTGTGGGAAATTGAAAAAAAATGTAAAAATGATTTCAGAGTTGGCGTAACTCTTTTTCCAAAAATTAAAGAAAAACTGTTAATATATTTAATGTTCTTAGTATTGATTTTGATTTTATTGGTTTCAATATACATAGGTGAATTAAATTTTTTAAAGGTAATTTTGAAAAAAAGAAAAAATTGAGCTCTAACCCTTTATACTTATATCTGCTTCTTTTCTCTAAAGGTTATAAATGAGTGTTAATAAAAGAAATACTACTTTTTTCATTTTACGAGTTCTTTGTTTAAAGAAATGGATGAAAGATCATTACAAAGGCATAGAGCGCAAGTTTTTGAGTGGGGAAGTTGCTTCGATAAAATGTTTGAAGCATTAAAATCATTAATTTACCTATCAGAATTTGAGAATTTTGAATTTGATGAAGAAGAAAAGCATCTTCTATTGTTATGTATTAAAAATAAAGTTTCAGATTATAGAAATATGATCAGTAAAGTATTACAGGAACAGACAAAACAGCTGAATAATGTTGAACTTGTAAAAATGTGCAATGAGTATGTTTTTTCGCTCAGAAAGGATATTAAAGCGTTTTTACAACTATTCGATGATTCAGTGGATCGCTTAGTTGAAAAGTCATTTGTTGGTAAATTTTTCAAGCTAAAGATAAAATCTGATATATCTAGATATAAACTTGAATTTGGACTATGTAACCTAGAAGATTCAAAAAAAATACATCAAGACACCTGTAAACTATTATGTGAACACCCAGATGAAATAAAACAATTACCTTTGGGGTTTATACAAAGCTTTGCATACGTTCTTTCAGAAAAATACGGCGAAAAAAAACAAGTATGTCACATGTTAAATTTGGTTGGAGAGATACTCGAGATTCAAATAAAAGGGCAAGAGAATATGGAAGAAAAGGTTCAATTAGAAGTTTATTTGCAAGGGATTAAGGATTGTATTGAAAAATGCAAGTAAACTATTTTCTCTTTTGATCTTTCAGAACTTAATAATACAGTGGGGTGGCCGCCCAAGTTATCTTCTAGTTTTCTATGCATTAGGTTAAAAAATTAAATTAAAACTTTAAGAGTGAGGGGATTAGTCAGGTACATGTATACAGTAAATAAATCAGTAGATTTGTTTAATAACTTATTTTTTGATTTAACATTATTTCACAATAAAACAAGAGAAAATAAGGTCTTTGCGTAATTTCTAATTGTAAGACTCAAGTCTTAAGCTTATTTAAATTGAAAGAGAATAAATAATTACCCACTTTATTTCAATTTAAAATCTCACCAGGCACTAATATAAAATATTTTATATTGCTTTAGGACTCATTTCAAGTCAATGCAACAAAATAAACAAGCTGGGAGTGGAATTGGGCATTTCAATTCGTCGCTCAAGGACGTCGAAGTGCAGAGCCAGATTCCATATGCATCATATAAACAACAATGGATTGCAAAAATAGCCAGAATTCCACCTAGAAAAGTTCATACAACCGACATTTCTAGGATAAAAAATAGACTTTTTGCCTTTAATCAAAGGAATTGTGCGCTATCGATTGGTACAATGGTTGGGAATTTTAAATATATTTGTTCTTGGGGTAAACTTCTTGGATTAACTATTTCGATGTTTCTTTTTATATGGACACTATATTGTTTTTCAATAATAAAATATTTAAAAGGAGACCAACATATTGAATACTTTTATACAAATGTACTTTGTTTAATGATATCATTAATATCTTTTGCTATGCTATCTACATCTCTTATTGTTCCAAATTTAAAGAAAATAAACTTAAATTCGGTGGAAAGTTCATTATTGGCAGGTTCGGGTGTATCGAATCGAAGTTTAATTTCATGCAAAACATTATCAACGCTTTATCTGATAATTTCATTTTTGTCCATTTTCCCGGTATTACTGCTCCAAATGGAATCGTATCATTTTACAATTAAAATACTTTCAATGATACTTGCCACTTATCTTGCACCTTCAATTTTATTCTATATTGCTTATTTACGTGGTGAAGATAGTTGTATTGATGACAGAAGCATTCATTCGCAAATATAACTATCTTTTTAAATTTATTATTTAGAATTAGAAACTCCTTATAATCACTTCATTTGTCTTCAATAAACTTTAATATTTCAGAATTTTAAATTATTAGATGAAATAGTTTTTCCTGGATGTTTTATTATTATACGTTTCTCTTAAAGCTATGTATATATTCCGCGGTTTAACTTATGGAGATAATAACGTAAATATATTATTTCAGTAAAATTTATTCATTCTAATGGTAAAACGTAAGTCTTGTTTTTGATTTACGATCAGACGTAATAAATGACTTTATAGATAAAAAAAGACGTAAGAATCGTTCTGATGACGATGATTGTAAGTAGTTAGCAAGCTTTGAATATTTTTTTCACCATCTTTTCCTAATAGCTGACGATTATATGGACGATTCTTTCCGGGGAAACTCAAGCATAATTATTAGTAATAACGAAAAAGAGCGAAAAGAGATTTCATTAGTATTAACAGAAGATGATCAAGACAATGAAAGGTGAGTAAAATTGATTAGATTTGTACTTATACAAATTAAATAATTTTTATAGAAAAGTTAAATGGTCAAATATTACAATGGGTCCTTCAAAAACACCCCAAAAAAAATTTTGTGTCATATGCGGTTTTATTGGCAAATATAAATGCTACAAATGCTTTAAATGCAGACCCAACTCTATCGTAAGATATGTTTGTTCTCAAAAGTGTGACATGGTACACAAAGAAATTGATTGTTGTAAACCCAAAAATCTTTTTATTTGGTAAAAAATGTATTAATTAATTTTCACACATTTCTTGCGATTTGAGCTTAGTCTCGACACATTCAGTTGCAACTTGGTTTTTAAATTTCTATCAGAATTTACTTGAGAGTAATCAGCTTTGTTTTGAGATTCAGTCCTGTCAATCCTACTACTATCTGTTTTACTTGATATCATTATCTTTCTCACTTCTTTATTTGATAGAATTTCGAGATATGTTTCTTTAAACTCGTGGTAATTTATTGATAAATCCCAGTTTAATATTTTCAAAATGTGATATTCCAACATCAACATCTCCCATTGTGGCACGCCGCCAATATGTGCCCAAAATTTTATTCCATATTGTACATCATACATAAGCTTGTATGTTAGTAGTGCAGCGGCCAAAACGAGTCTGTGCGCAGTCAAAGATGTAACATTCAATGTGCCTTTGGATTTTTCAACAACTCTTCTTATTAAAATAACCATAACACAAAAATCAACGGGTGTTAAAGACACAAATTTCACAATTCTACTGATGAAGTAATCCCCTATGGATATTTTTGGAGTTGCAAGTGAATGAAATGGAGTAATGATTTTTTTACTTTCTTCAGTTTTATTGTTGCTTTTGTCAATTTCCATTATAACACATTTTTTTATATCTTTTTCTACTATTTCATTTTCTGACCAGGAGTTATTCAACCAATTTGAAATTTGTGAATTTGAAAGGGGGTAACTTCTATAATTGAATTGCGAACTATTATTACTTTCATAAAGTTTATTTTTGTTTCTTCCATAATTTAAAGACTTTTTAGATGCTGCATTATACAGTTCTTGTTTCATATTACTTTCACCAAATTTTTTAATTTCTATCGCAGAGTTACCACCGATCTTCTTTTCCTTCACAAGATTTCTTGGCTCATATAATGATGATTTTGATGTTGGACTTTCAAATAAATCATTTTGATTAACTAGAAATGATAACTCATCATTTGAATTATTCCTAGTTGATGCTTCAGACGGTTTATTCCAATATTTCCATAATACTGTTCCTCTATATTTATTATAACTCAAACTGCTCTTAAGAACAGATGTTTTGTCATTACTATATTCAAATTCACCTGAGGTATTTTCATTCAAATTTCTTTCATTATTTTCAAATAGCGTCAAGTCGCTAATTAGTCTTGTCATAGCACCTAGTAGCATTTATTCAAAAATAAACAAAAACTAAAGATTAAATGTTAATAAACGAAACCTTATTTTTTAAAATTCGAGATTGTTTTCTAAACTCTATAAAGATAACTTATCATTCCCTAACCTAGTATGAAAAAAAAAAGAGATGCCTGACCCAACAAATAATGTATCAATTTTACTCGCCAAATAAATTATTGGGAAATATTTTCAATAATCGCGTAGAGATCCATATCATGGCTCGTCACACCATTTATTCTCTTCTCTTATTGCAGATTCCTCTTCTGGAGTGAAATCATTTTCTATATTAAATATTTGGCGTATTTCCTCTGCTTTTTTTCCTTTAATCATAGTTGCAACTTTTGCGCAAGATAGATCCAATAAAGGTTTAATATCCAGGTAATTCGCTGCCTAAGAAATAATAGCAATATTAATATATAGCAGCTAAACTTACCAACATAAGCTCAAACAAAAATTCTTGTTGAATATTTACAAACTCTTCATCCCACTCACATACTATGTTAGATAAACTATTGCTTCTTAGTGGTTTTGGAATCTCTTTCGAGGGATTGTCGACATGATATTCGCAATAGTCAAGCACTTTACGTAAGACATCTCCCCTTACATTTGGGAGCGGAACAGGATCATCAATGCCAACATCTGATTTGTTAAATTATTAAAAATCGAAAAATCGTCAATTATAATTACATACCCTCTATTATATTCCTTACTAAGGTTGACGCTGTTGCAACACGTACATCAACTGCAAATTCCTCTCCTTCGGAGCTTACTAATCTTACCTTTGGGAAAATCATAACAAATTATTATTATTGATTTAAATAGGATGAGTAACAAAAACGCGGTAAGTTACTTTTCTCCGGCTGAAAATGTAGTTTGTCAACAAAGATATTGTGAGAAAAGAAAATATGATAACCTATCTATTGCTATTATTTAGAGTAACCATATTTAATGTTAACATAATAGATGGAGTGATATGAAATAGCTAGCCTAAACATCTGAGTCATACACGGTCTTCCCGACGATCATATAAGATCTATCTGATAATCTAATTACTTCATTACCAAATCCGCATAATCCGCCTACTATAACTCCAATTGTATAGCAATAATGCTTTTGCTTCATTAAAGAGATGTTTACATAGTGAATTTGTTCGTGTGTGTCTTCAACGAGTCCAAACAGGAATCCAAAAATAATTCCAATGAATAATGAAGAGCAAATGACAAATATTATTTGAGCCTTTGAATTAACCAACAATGGGCTGTCGTTACTGACAATAAAGCCAGAAATATAATTAACAGCATCTACAAGAGAAAATGCAATTGCAAATGAAATAGAAAGACCGAGGATGGTATAAATTGGCACTCTAATAATTGGTGTTATTCCAAGGAACCAATCATTTTCAAGAATAAAACAGATAAAACCGGAAAATATGATTAGCGCAGCGAATGTTAATAGAAATGTTCGTTTATTTAAACCGTTTTCTTCATCTGGAATAATTGTTACATATACTTTCCAAAATATCAATCCTCCAATTATTACAAATAGGAGGCCAAAGTATGTGGAGAAAAAAGGTGATAAGCTTATTTCAACAAGAGTTGCATTAACAGTTGTTGAAACTATTAGACCCAATAATATCCCCACTATTGTACTTATTAGGCCACGTTTAGAAAATGCTTCTTCATAGTTAAGGGACCCAAATACTTCTAAGATTGAAGATGCCATCATTCCACAAATTGTTTTGAATAAATTTCTGACATTAATGAATGATTTAATATTTCATATATTAGGATGAGGGCTGTGAGAAAAAAAAAAGCTTAATGGCGGTATATTAGTTTTGAACAGAATGTTAAGAATGAATATTTGTAAGGTTCGAAGAATTTTCTGGAATCTATATAATGAAACCGTCAGCTAGACTTACGTTTGATGTACATGCCCAATTTAGTTGTATTGTTTGTGCTGATAACACATATTTTGAGTAATAAATATAATTTAATAAAAATTCCTATATTTGAATACTTACCATTATGTTAAATTAAAATCGTCTTTCGTGTTTCTATTTTCAATTTGCTTATTTTTAGCATGTTAATTTCATATAATATAATAATGTGTTCATTACATATAATGCTATCAACGTTTGATAAATTCTCTTTAAATTAAAGCATTCTGGTGAAAATATTAATTTTTCCTAATATTGCCTTGCCAAATCATTAATTTTTATCTGATTCTGAAATTCCACACCATTTCACAAAAGTGCGTTACATATAATTCAAATAACTTATTAAAACATAAGTCTTTTCCTGAACTAATTTTAGAATTTTGATTGACTTTTTAAATCACAATTGAAGCCTTTTACTGAAAAAAAAAATTAGAATAATAATTTCTTAATGGCAAATCATAGTCACTACTGAAAATACAAGATGATTTTTCTATATACTGTCAAAGCTTACATTACTGTATGTACAAATAAACTTCCATAACCTGTAGTTACAGTTGATTCCTTCCGAGCGAATGAATGTCAATAGCCATGATGAATAATGAAACAGGCAAAAAAATAAATTACGAATATCGAAGTGAAACAAATACGCACAAAGGAAAAAAGTGACAAATAAGATGTTAATGGCCTCGTATCTCTAGTACAATGTAATTGAGAACAAGGATAAGACGTCTCAGTGCTTATCCAGTAGTCAAAATTTAGGAGATGTATCCACAATAAGTGGAAAAGCACATCTTGTCAAACTAAAAAAAATAAAGATGACTTATTCAAGTCATCGGGATCTTTGTCTCATCTTACGTCTCTTTCTTTGGAGACGACGAGTTCGCTTCTTCTTCCACTTCCATCGCATCTTGGCTCTCGCCTTCTTGTAACGGCTTGCTCCGTGACCCATTTTCTAAAGAATTCCCAAACTACAAAGAATTCGAAATAAAATGAACTTGCTGTCAAAGTAAGAAATATACGTATAGTATTGCGGTATAATATGATTTTGCCTACGGCAATTTATACATAACAAAATGAAAGCATTGGCGTCTTAAATTGTTGCGCCAAACCCTAAGACGAAGAGTGCGGTTTTTCAAAGCTTAATTTACGAGTTAAGGTGCGGAAACAAACACCTCATGTATGATGCTGAACTTTTTTCATTATTTCAAATTCATTATGCAACTAATAAACTTTAAAAGTCCAATATCTTGAATATGAATTGGGTTAAACATCGGATTTGCTATGATCTTTTGGAAAGAGAATTACCCTTACTATTCTACAAAAATGCTCTATCGTTTGAGAGTCGGCCCACTGACAAAAGTACTCCAGTCCAGTTATACTATCCCGATATGAGTATGACTCTTGGATTCCACCCTCATAATTTTAATATGTACCGTTTAAATATCGATGTTGAAAATGAAGGTATTCTTGATCGTCCTTCAATCATTGTTTCCACTGAATGTAAGGAGTTTAATAGTATTAGAGAAGATATTTATCGTTGGGGAATTTTATATATAATGTGTACAGCCTTATTGTTTGTTTATATTTTGAAAAGTATTATGGAGAATCAAGTTAATATGAACCACTTCATCGACATTAAAATTAATAAATCAGCCTTCCATATTTTATGTTTATTGCTTTCGTTTTCTCCATTATTAGCGGTTATTCAAGGGTGCCCGTTTTTCATGATTATTTATAAAGCTTTATTTCCGTCAATACTTATCATTATGTTTGTTTATTTTTTAAATGAAATGTGGGACATACTGTTTCTATTTTTGTTTTCAATGGCTAGATTTTCTATCTCATCTATTCAGTATAAAATGGTAAGTTAACTATTTTCGTGATATCTAGTGATGCATAATTATAATCCATGTCCTCCGAATTTCTCTTGGGGAGTAATCTTTTTACCATCTTTCGGCTGAAGTGTTCACGAAATTTTAAACTTTGTAACTACAAACAATCAGGTGTCTCATGCATTCATTTTAGACTTAAATAATGCTTAATTTCTTATTCAATCATCTTGTCTGTACATAACCCTATTGTGTCTATTCACAAATATAGTCTTTTAATTGATTAAAGTATTGTCTATCTAGTGATTCTATTAATTCTAAGAAAAGTAAACTACCATTTTTGAGTGTTTAGCTTCCTAAATGGAGATGAATTGATTTCTCTACTGATTATTTGTTTCTTATTAAACAAGAAGTGGAAAATAGAAATTGAAAGAATAGTAAAGGAGGTCAATATCAAATATAAGTGTTGATTTACTCTGATCGACTTTGAAAATGCGAAATATTTCGAAATTGTAATCTCTTGAGATTCCTTTGTGTTGTTAATATCTCTGTTCTTGAGAATTATATTGATCATATGTTTTTGTCCATTGGAGTTAAATTCTAGGAAAATATACAGTGGTAAAATGGTGTTCGAATTCGAACTAGATGTTATAGCGGCCCTGGTGTTCAATATTTTGACTTCTCCTTGGAAATAATTTGTAGTAAAATTAACCATATATTCATCGGATATATGGTCTCTAATTTTGTAGTCAATAAGCTTCGTATTTTCATATCCAAACCAAAATAAAATTCGTATAGGGAACTCAAAATATTCTTTAGAATTCAAAAGGACTAAAATTTCAATGTGATGAGCATCGTTTACCCAACCCTGAATGAATTTTGATTTGTTTGAAAAGAATGGAGAACTTAGTGATTTCATCAAAATTGGGTAGAAGTGAACCGATATAAATGTTTGTAACTTTTCTGAAGATTTAAATTGTGTTTGAATATTAAAGGTAGTTTTGTTAACTTTTGGTAATATGTACATTGAATATTGAGTATAATAATTACTTACAATTTCATTTTTTATTTTTGTAGATAATTCACTACTGCGTGGAGTCATATTACAAGAAGGAAGTAAAAATGGGCCGTTGATAATATTCAGAGACCAAAAAGGAGTTGTTGTGTATATTTCTTCCAAAATTGGACTGTTAATTTCACAATATATATTATTTATTGGGGAATTGTAGTAAATATTATTGAAAAATTTATTAATAAAATCATTATCATTATAATATATAGAAAACGAAAATTGAGTGTTTATATGCAACTTATCATGCTTCTTGTTAACAATGATAAAATCATTTTCAGAAAATTGACCATTTAACGGTATTACTTTTAAGTTTATTTCTATTAGATTTGGTAAATGCAACCTGATAAATTTAATTGAATTGCTCACGGGAATAAACAGCAATTCATTCTCTATTATTTTTACAGAATCATTACTCGAAAATAATTCCCAAGTTGGAGTTTTATTATTACATTCAGAATTATTGCATTGTGAAGTATTATTATCGTTCTTATTCATGTCAATCCAAATTAATCCATGATAATTAGAGATAATGGATGAATATTTCATCAAAATTATCCAAAATTCAAAAGGATCAATTTTTTGATTAATGGATAAACATACTAATTTTTTGTTTGAAGAAGAAATATTTAGGTAATTAAACAACTTTGATTGGATGCGTCCACCATGAATAATGGCAATAAGTGATAATGGAATATTCAAAATTGTTGAAAGTTCTTCTTTAAGGGATTCAAGGTTTTTAAGTGATTCATCTACTACCACACAAAAGTTTAGTTTATCGGGAGTTGAATTTAATGCTTTCCATTTAATAGGGCTGAGGTGAAGTATCGAGCCTTCAAAGACTTCAAATTCATACTTTATCATTCTATTTATAAAACTAATGTTGGTTAAATTTGATTCATTTATAATATTATGTTCATCGCGTTTAACATTTCTCGTGAAACTTAACTTAAGGCAAAAAGGTTGAGATCCAATGAGTTTATTTGTATTTGAATAGATTTGAATTATGAAACATGAATCTTTATTATTTTGATAAAATTCATTTTTATAGTCCGCTAAACCCCATGATTTAATCTCCTCAATTAACTTCAATGATGCAGTTTCTGGATTTTGATGTAATTGGAACTGGCAGCTCACATTCAAATTACTTTCTTCAAAAACTTTATTAACGTATAATTTATTATGTTCTTTTTTAATCAAGAATTCTTGAGTGCTATTTTGAATTTGAACCAAATATAAATTAATGTCATTACAATAATTTGGGTTTGGAAATAGTCTGACTCCCATAGAATTAAAAAGAACAACTGAAAGCTTAACTGAATAATCACCGTATTTGTTTAATTCTACAACCGCTGCCTTCAGTTCTGATATAATAATGGGAGAAACAGTAACGAAGCTATCTGATTCCAATTTAAACCTATTTTCTTCATTGAAAATAACAACACTATTATTAGAGTTCCAAGTGTTTAAGTAAATATGTTGCAAATCGTTTGTATACTCTATATCTAATTTGCTGTTGCTTTTAATAATCACTTCCTTGGGTAGAATAAGATAGTATAAAGAGTCTTTAATTACCCAAATTCCATTTTCAATTGAATTAATTGCTTTTAAAACATTAAGTTTTTGTGTTACTTCTAATTCTATTTTCTTTTTATTGCCAAAAATACAACTTAACCTTATATTCAAATAAGATATTCCAATATTCGTAGGGTAAAGTAAAGCTATATAATCATACATTGAAATATTATTATACATATGATCTTCAAACGACATAGTATTCATTTTAAATTTATCCATATGATTCTTACCAGCAAACCTTGAAATACAGACTATATTAGAGTTTAGCTTACATTTTTTATTTCCAGAATCCTCTGAATTGTAATTGGAATTATTTAAATTTTGGCTGATAGACCAATTGATTTGACACTTTGATAACTTAGAAGGATAATATTGTGATTGATGAAAGTTTAAAGTCTGGTATTCATTACTCTTCCAAGTTTTTATTGTATACAATTTTGGATATCCTAAATACAAATATTCGATTTCTGGTGAAAATACACTTAATTTGTCAGGAATATCAACGTAAACATTAATTAATTTCGAAAATAGTAATGTTTTGAAAATATTGGTACTTTTATTTTTATTAGTTAAGAAACATTTTATTAGTACTCTTTCTTTTCCTATTTCTCCTAGAGGTTCGATAACCAATTTTCTGTTATTTCTAATGAGTAAAATATCTTTATGAGGGTTTTTGCTTGTTTTTTTTTCCAATTGAATATCCCACTCTAGTTTTAAATTTTTTAATTCTTTAGGGCCACCTTTAAAACTAATGTGTAATGGAGAACCGTATGGAAATAATGAAAATATATCCGTATTTGATTCAAGTTCAATCGATTCATATACCTTTAAGCATAAAGAGTTTGAATACATTAATATATTGGAATTTGAATCCAATATTTTTGCAACTAGTTCAATATCGATATTTTTCTGTTTTATCTCCATAACTTGAAATGCTGTAGAGCTTAAATTTTTTATTTCAATAGAAAAGTCATTTAAGCTATTTTTTTTTTGTTCTTCAAATTCTAAATCAGGGTTATAAGAAGTATTCTTTAATTTACAATCGATTTCAATTTTGAATTCAATGCGCTGCCAAGGTTCTAGAGCCCTACCTTGATCATCATACATTACTACAACTAATATTGATTTTGATTTATCATCAATTAGACAATAATGTCCATTAATGCACGGCAAAGTGTTGTCAATATCCTTATTAGATTCAAAGTGATTGGTATATTCATAAATATTGGATAGAGAAATATACTTTTTGGGAATTTTAAAGTTATTTTTATATCCATTATTTTGATCAGATACATTATTATAAGTAAAATATGTTGACCATGGTAATAATACACTTTCGTTATTCATATTATTTAAGTTGATTCTGTCCAACCAAACTAGACTTACTTTATTTAAATCACTAAATACCAATTTTTTTTTTATTATATATTTTGGAAGAATTAATCGATCTTCAATGTATATGTTTATTTTTTTAGTTCCATTTTCATCTTTTGAAAAATGTTTTGAATTCAGACAAAAAGGGAAAATATGTACTCTATCATGAAAATTATCAAATAGGCCATTTTTTATTGTGAAGATATCTTCGTCTTTCATCATATCATTGCATAAGCTATATTTGACAACTTTTTCATCAAAAAAAATGTTAAAATTATTTGTTCCATATATGATTCCAAATTGGTGTTGGCCTTCAAGCAGATTCCATGACCCAATGGAGTTAATTCCATCATTATCATTTTCAAATTGATGATAATCTTCGAACTGTACGTGCATATCTAACATTTGTGGAGAAATTAAAATAGGTGGTCTCGTAAAAATTCCCTTTGTAATAATACTGAATCTATTTGAATTATTATCTGGATTATTTTCCTCAAAGTTATCGTGGAGGAATACTTCAAATCGGATATTAACATCTTTCATATAATATTCTGTTCCCAAGTTTATAAATATATCTATAATATTTTGATTAATTAGTTCATTTTCGTCTAAAAAATATATTGAGAACTCGCTGATATTTTCAATTTCCCATTTAACTTTAAATCTGTTGTATGATAGCAGTAAGTTGTTGTTTTTATCGTATGCTAAAGAAATAAATCTATGTTTTTTATCAGAGTTGAAATGAAATACCATACAATCATCATTCCTAGTATTACATGTATATTTTCCTATAATAGGGGACTGGTTAACCCAAAACATATTAATATGATCAATGGATTTGCAGTAAACTTTTAAAATAGACTCCATTCTATAAACTTCTGACTTATATTCGTCGAAAATTGCCATTGAAAATTTAACAAAACCAGTAGCGGATTCGCCATTACATTCTAATAAAAACCTGTTAATTTCATCTAACTGAGAAACTTGAATTGAACGATGATCGTTAATTTCTTTGTTTGTGCCTATAAATTCTCTTTCCTCATTATCTAGCAACAAAAATAGTCTGAACTTATTAAATTCGATCGAAAGATTTGTTTTATTTTGATAATCGTATAGTCCACCTTGTATTTTAAGTTTAATTTTGCTAGATTTCTCAATATAAAAATTATCCGAAGGAGTTTCTGATGATTCAAAATAACTCAGAACAATCTCGTTAACAACAGGGACAAATAAAATCTCTTGAAAAATAAATATAGAAAGTCCAATATCAATAATTCTTCGTTTAATTATCTTTGAATCATGTATAAATTCGATTCCAAATTCAATAAAATTATCAAAAATTAAAGTTCCATGTTTCTTCAGTTCAATATTAATTCTTTTTCCATTTATATTCATTAGCATGACATTCGTATCGTAATTAGATGTAAGTTGGGTATATGATACAGTTTTCAAATTATCTAAGATTAAGAGGCATTCATTAGTGCTCAAATCATTTTTATATTTTGTATTTGATTGAAACTCAAGTAGATTTGCCACCTTTACTATTTCGCATGGATCATACAACTTGGTTATATCAAGAGTATCCAATTTATTAATCGAAAGATTATAAGAAGATGATTCAAATTGATTATCTAATAAATAATTGGAAACTCTTATAGGTTCAGCTTTTAATTCAATATTTAACGAATTTTGGGATGTTGAAGTATAAATAGTATTGTTATAAAGCTTGCTATTTAGAGAGATTAGCTCTAAATTAAAATCTTTAATATATGCAACAAAAACAGGAATATTTAAGCCATAAGCATTTTTAAGGGATTTACAACTCACTTCATCTTCGTTTTCATAATAGTAGCTTATTCCAATATCATATACAATAACATTAAATGATCCCGTAATATAGTTTGTCTTTAATAATCCTGTATGAAAATCAATCATTGCAATTGATGGGTTAGATGAACAAAAAAAAAATGGTCCTTTTCCACCTGTTATGTTTTCTCTTATATTTATTTTCTGCCCTCCAGGGTATAGAACAAGTGGTAGATCTGAAAAAAGTGTATTAATATCTTTAACAATTTCAATTGTTAATGATGCGGTGATCTCTGTTAATTTACTTTGCCCATCTTGTTTCGAATAATTCATCTCGCCTATTGAATCCAGACTAACAATAAATTCGCTAGATCCTGCTGAATTTCCTGTAATTTTGAAAAATCCACTGGTAGTTGAGTTGTTTTCATTATAGTCATTCTGGAATGGAGTAATATTTACTGAGTCACATCCTTTATTGCAAATAACTCTGAACTTCGAGTTAATTGGAACGTGTAAAAACTCTCTCTTATAATTAAACAATTTTAATTGAAGGAAAACAATTTTATTCTCAACAATAGTTAATTCGTTATTTTGCAATATTCTATCAAAAAATCCGGACCTTTCAGCTAACTGTTCCCCTTCTATAAAATATAATTGAATAAATTCATCAAAATTAAAATGATTTGAGAGAACCGATAAATTTATATCATCTTGAACAGCAAATACAATTCCTTTAGGGAATGATATGTATATTTCACTGGTGAAAAAACTTCCTTCAACTCTTCTATCCATACAAGTTGTTGAAATTAGAAATTCAGTTTCAGTGTCTTGATTGTTGTAATTGCCAATTATTAACTTATCATCTTCAATTATTCGAGCTAGTGCCTCAACATTCTGGTCAATTTTACAATAATGAAATTCTTTTCTAAAAAAACTAATATAATTTGCTGTCCCTTCTTTCACTATATGTATAGGATAAAGTGAACCAAAAGGAGCTTTTCTTATATATGGGATAATTTTAAATGGATCTTCAACATACATAGTGACTGACGAGCTGATTAATATATAATCATCTTCAATAATTTTCACGTATACATTTACGGATCCAACTTTAGATCCAGTAACCAAAATTTGGTTTCCATAATTTTTTTCTGATATAATGTTATCATTTTCCAACTCCCAAACAATATTTAGCCCATTTAATGATGTAAATGTATTATTTTCAGTGTCAAACCCGACTGCATATAAGTTTTCAAGCGAACCTAGCCTAATTCTTTTTGAACTGGTGCTGATTTTTATACTTTCAACTTTTGCAATGTGAATCTCAGTGCGTAAGTTCTTCCCTGTATAAATATCTGATGCAATAATGGTAAAAACTCCTTTTAAGTGCATATGGGGCCATTTCGGATTTACATTTACAACATCAGTACAATTATTCCCAAAATCGTCAGTTCTTACAACCGAAGCATTAATTCTCAAAAATTCATCTTCAAATTTCCAATTATAGCAGCCATGGCTCACTCTAATATCAATATTAGACTTATTATTTAATGTCCAAGGTAAAAGTGCTAACGTAGGATCTATTTTATTTTTGGAATCAGAACTCACACATAAAAATGAGCTAATATAGAGAAAAATAATCACAAATGGTATAATATATTCCCTTTTAGGAAAGATCATATTATAGTGAAATAATTGATTCCATGAATGGTTATACAAGTATTGAGGATTACCTCAAGTAAAACGTCGACGATATGCATATATTGAAAGAAAAGATCATCGAATACCGCGCGCGCCTACATTGTGGTACCGGTATTGAGACAATCAAAGAGACACGCTCTAAATATTATAATGATAAATAATACCTTGTACCTAATTAAAAACATATTATTACAAAAGGCCAGACGCAAAGTTACAAGCTGAACTAAATCACAACCTTTTTTTAAGATAGGATCGAGCCGTTTTGTTTTTCAAATGAAATCTCAAATAAAGAAAAAGAGCTTCAATAACAAGACAACTGAGCCCGTGAGACTATACTCTAAAGCGATTGTTACGGGCTACAAAAGGTCAAAGGTTAATCAAACTCCAAGTATCTCTCTACTAAAAATAGAAGGTGTTAAAACCAAGGAAGACGCAAAGTTCTATTTGGGAAAGAGATGTGCATATATTTACAAGGCTAAGACAATAAAGAATGGCACAAAATTCAGAGTGATACAAGGTTTGATTAGAAAAAGTTATGGGAACAGTGGTGCAGTATGTGCAAAGTTTAGGAAAGCATTGCCACCTAGTAGCTTTGGTGGTAGAGTACGGGTTTTCCTTTTTCCAAGCAACATCTAATCTGAATTGACAAACTATTTATGGGATCGATCACCTGACAGGTGAATATCTAAATATTACTCCGTTTTTGAGTCGAAGTACTAAATGAGACAGAACAAACTTATAGTTAAACGACGCCTGTACTATGCGTTGGACGTTGATTTATAACTGGTACTTACGGGAGTTTGTTGTAATTTGCGATATTCCTTGATAATTGATCTTTACTACAATATATGATGATATAGATATTTAGGAACTGTTAATTCTGTTAACTTGGTATTATCGCTTTCTATAGTCGATTATTCATCTACTGTGTTCTTCTGTCACCTGAACGATGACTTGACGAATTTATCGATTATTTCGCAAATTGTATCGTCATAATAGGGCGATTCTAACTCAAAATGACCGACTTTAGGTATTATTTCGACTTGTTTAGGATCGCAGCAACTGGAAAACAGTTAAAGAAGATTTTTTTTTTGTTCAACAAAGATACTTACTTGTTCATTTTGTTTTTTAGAACTTCGATTGAAGTGAATCCATCAGAGTCGCCCATAATAAATAATTTGTGTTTTTTAGATCTAAGAATATTATTGAAATGCTGTTTAAATAACAGAGATGGCCAAAATCCAAACACATAACCTATTCCAATATACCCAATAACATTTTCGCATTCATCAACCGCTGAGCCAGCAATTGGAGCACCTGCAGAGGACCCAATTAAAACAACCCTAATATCGTTATTTTTCCCTTTTATATCATTGCAAATGGAAATTACATCAAAAACTTCGTTATTTCCAAAAAATGACTTGTATCCCGTTGATTTGCCAATTCCTCTGTGATCAAAAATAATACTACCATACCCTTTATCTGCCAAACTCAGAGCTAAGCCAAGCATATTAGAACTACTACCGCCCATTATCCCATATGGATGAACTAGCACAAAAACTACACTTTCGATTCTATTTATTGGAACTTTTGACGGAATATGGCCAAAGCTTCTGCAACTTAATTTTATCCCATCATTCGTATAAATTGAAAATTGCTTTGGATATAAGCTTGAGCTTTCATTAGACATTAATACAAATATTATTTATAAGAAAGTACTATTACCACCTAATAATTTGATAATTTCTACTACTTTTGTTTTTGAGATCTCATAACTATTATTAGATTCATTAATCATATTCTCAATCGCGGGAACCACCAATGCTTCTAGAACAAATAAGATAGTTTCTTTTAGATCCGGCATTTTTGAGATAACAGAAAATAATTCAAAGATAGATGTGCCTTCCTCAGTTTTATTTTCTTCCATCAATATTAATATTATTAATTCTTTTAGAAATAATCCAATAGATCCTGCTAATGTATGAATATCATTAATTTTGATAAATCTAATAATCCTCAAATCGAACATCCGACCAAAAATGCAGTCCTTCACTAATTGACTAAAAATCATAATTTTTCTTATATTAAATGTATCTAATATTCCCAGTTTTTGGGAAAAGCAATTAACGATTTCATTATTTATTTTTTTTGAGATAACTGCAGGAAGTCCAGTTAATCCTTTCAGTACTTTGTAATAGTATGGATTATAAACATGTTCATATAATGACGAAATAACAATTACATTGGTTACTGAGCTTAAGTAAGTCTTTGATTGCGTAAGATTTAATGAAGTCAATCTATTTATTGCGTCAAATTCATCAATAGCCCCCAATAATGCAACAAAAATACTCTTCTGTATATCAGAGGTAAATCTCATTTTTGAAGCCAGGTCAAGCAGCTTATTATTGGTGATTACATTATTCTTAGCTTCCACTTTACTATGAATAACACGTCTCGAGTTCAATTGTTTGATACCTAAATTATAAAAGCCGATTAATTGATTAACCGTATCGTTTTCTTGTTGATTTTTGTTTATGTACATTGAAAATAAATTTTTATTTTCTTCTTGCCATATGTATTCTATTAAAGTTTTAGGATACGACGCTATCTCTAGTCTACTTGAATTAGGAACTTTTTTCTTGATATTTCCTATAATTTGTATATTCTTCAATAAAACACAATTAAGTGACCACCTGTGAACAGTATTTAGTTGTCTTTCAATTATTCCTTCTCTTCTTCTCAATCTTTGACTTAATGTTTGATTTTTCAAACTATGTCTCCACTCATTCAACTCTTCAATAATAAATTTAAATTTTAATGGGTTTACAAAAACATTTGAATGGGTTGGCTCTATTTCATTTTTTAACTCAAGTTCAAAATTATACTCTTTTGAAATTTTCAATCCAATATTTTCGATTATATTCTCATATGCAGAATTATTTTCTTCTTTTATATAAAATGCAGATCCTCTAATGATAGTTAATACATTGTCAAAAAAGCATTCCCAGTAAATTATATTTGATTTTGAATAATCATATCTATTTATTCCTGAATTAATAAAATTTTCAATTACTAATGAAGATGCAAAACCGCACCTGTAAATTGTTATTAGTGAGATTGTAATATGTCTCAAAATTATCTTATTATTATATTTTTCTATGTTTGATCGCGAACTCTGTAATATTTTATTCAAAGTTTCATTGTATATTTTATTCAAAACTATTATTAATCTCTTGTTAAAACTACCTTCTAATATAATTCCAACAGAAGAAATTAATGCAGAATATACCGTATTTAATGAAACTGTATTTTGTGGCTGAATAATACAATTTTGTATAAATAACATTATTAAGTCACTTTCAATAATGTCAGTAATTGCGATTAGTCGATGAGCTGCGTGATAGTTATTGTCGAAATAACCTAATACAGTTTTAATTGATTCATTTCTAAATTTAAGAAAATCAATATCTCCAATGCTACGGTTATTGTAAGCTAATCTTATCGTAGACTTAGCTAATTCAATTAACTTTTCCAATATTAAAGTCATATTTCCTTCACTCAATCTATTTAAAAACCCCTGAGCTCTGTGTCTAAATTCATTCTGCCAATTTAATATTGATTCACATGTTGATTGGGGAAAAGGTTTGGACTTGTATGATTTGACAAAACTTTTATTTCTAAAATTTTTCTTGTTGAATTTTGGTTTATTCTTAATTTTTTTTTTTTTTTCATGAACATCTGTTATTATTCCATCTATTAGGTCCATAAAATCTCCAATTCCTTCTTCTCTCTCTATTTTTTTGTATAACGCTTTACGTTTTTTTTCTATATAAACGTCAGAAGTTCCTTCTTTTTTTAATATTCCAAGTTTTTTCTCCAGAAGGATAATATCCTCGTTATTTTCATCTTCCATATTTAAAAATTTCATTCAGTAAAATGAATCAACTTTTAAATCTTTGAATTTATAATTCTCAAATTATTTAATAAATAGAATTTAAATGCATTAATAAATATTTAGATCTGTTCATTAACTAATTTTTCTGTTCTGAATCACACAAGAATTGAATGATTAAGTGAATTATTTCGGTACCTTAAAAGGCGGGATTTGTAAATAATTCAATAATTAAATTATTTATGTAAAATATTCATATGAAAAATCAAAATATTTTAATATCTGTACAATATATCTTTAGACAAATATGAAACAATGGTAAAACCAGAGTTCAGAATTTATTCTTTTCCTTCATGTGAAACCATTAAGCCAAGAATTCCATTTTCTGAAACTCCTTGTTCCAGTTGTGCAAGCAAAAATTACGAATGTTACTGTAATGCAATTAAAGAAGGACTAGGGAAGCATGAAGGCTATTCTATTAAAGAGCTTGAGTCTTTGAAGTCTCAGTTGGATTCAGTGAGAAATGAACTTGATCTTATTGATATCAATATATGGCAGTCTTTCACAAGAACAACCAACATTGCCCAGGATGTAATTTATAAATTAAGAGATGTTCCTGTCGAATTACCAACTACAGGATGGTGTAAGTTGTATGAGATACTTCATTACTTTAGGTGGTATGAATACATTAATGAAGCTGAATATCATAGCATGCACTTATGCGAATGTCCAGGCGGATTTATTTCTGCTTTGAATCATTACATACATTCAAATGTAATAAACAAGCGTCAAAGGCTAGGTTCTCCAAAACTACATTGGGAATGGAAAGCAAACTCATTAAACCCTTATTTTGAAGGCAATAATCCTAATTCTATTTTGACTGATGATATAATTTATAGAGATACTTATAGAGCATGGAATATGGGAGCAGATGACAGTGGCGACATTACTAAAGTGTGTAATATCGACTACATTTGGCAAAAAACATCAAAAAATATTAAAAATTGTTGGTTGGCAGATTTAGTTACTGCAGATGGTTCTTTGGATGTACAATTTAACCCAAACGAACAGGAGAAATTGACATCTTCTATTCAGTATTGTGAGACTGTTTGCGCATTGGGGATTCTTAGGAAACATGGTTCTTTTATCATCAAATGTTTTAATATTCTCCATCATACTACTATATCTATTATCGCACTTTTGTGTTATTGCTTTCAAAACGTCCATATTGTTAAACCAATTATGAGTAAAGGTGGAAGCGGAGAGATATATATTGTAGCAATGAACTTTCAAGGGATTAGATCTGTTATGTTAAAAGCTTTGATATCTCACTTTCAAGGAAACAAGGATAATTTTTATGAGTTTTCCCTTTTCCCTAAGGAATGGCTTCCTGATGAATTTATTGAGCAATGCGTCACTGCAGCAACACTATTTTCCAAATGGCAAATAGATAACATCTCACATAACCTCTTAAAATTCAAATCTTCTATGGCAAATGATTTAAGATATAAGAGAATGAAATTTTCTAATTTTTATTTATTAAATTCTACTGACCATGATAACTCCGACGATTCAAATAATATTAACGAACAGAGCAAAGGTGAACTAATTAAAGAATGCCATTTGATTGATCATGGGATAAGTAAAAGAGAAAGACGAATCTTTGCGCTTGAATATTTGCAAAACCTGGGTATAAGTAGCATTCCTACATCACAGTATATTCTTCCAAATTTACAACATAGAAAAGAGTATTTAAATTCAACAAGTTTGAGCAGAAGAGGCGGCGACAGGAGCCGTGTCCAAGGAATATTTATAGATAGAAAATATGCATTTCAGCAATATATGAAACTTCAAGAAACTAGAAATAAATTTTATTTCCCAAGTATATCCTTTTTCAAACTTGTTTCTAAAAACTACATTGATTCATTTAACAGAAAGCTTTTGTTTTTTGTTGATGATTTAGATAAAGGAAACGATGATGCAGAGGTTAGTGATGGAACAGATAACGACGATATTTCCAAAATTCCTCTCAAGAAAAAAATGGACATTGAATCAAATTTAACACAGATGCTTCCAAAAGAAAAACTTCCCAAAAAAATTCCTCCAAAATGGTTTATTTGGTCAAAAGATGATATTGCTTATCAAAGACTTGTCGATAGACTTAAATCACAAGCATATATGTTCGAATCCGAAAATTTTTTTAAAAAAGTTCAAGATTTCACATGTGTATCTCTCCAAATGTCCCCTTATTGCGATGAAGATTTAATTCAGAGATTTTGTGAGACTATAACTGCTGTTAATTCTCCAATAAATAAAATAACGTTTGGTATTGACACTTGTGTTTATAATGAACTGTGCGATAACAGGTTAAGATGGACAACAATTCCATTTGATACATCTAAACTTTTGGATCAAAAAGAAAATGCTAGTTTAATTTATTCAAGCATTCCCAGAAATGAATTTGAAATCAACTTTAAACAGGATAACATATTAAATGCCAATATAATTGATGACTTACCTCTATATTGTCAAATTCCTGCGAATATTCATATTCTAAGTTTATTTGAAATAATCAGAGAACTTAAACGATCAGAATGTAATATTCAATGTACAATGAGTGAATATTTAGGAAGAATAAACAAGTATGTAGAAATTTATAATGGCGTGGCATATCGTGAAGTTCTAGAAGATCATAGCAAGTTTCCACTAACATTTTTACTAAATATAAATTCAAAGTCTCCTAAACATGGTACGATAATTCTTCTCTCAAACGAAGAAACTGATGAATTATACAAAGATAAATATAAAACTAAATTTAATATATGCAATAATTTAACCTTTATTGATATAAGCAAGGAATTCAAATACTGCAATCAATATAAACAGATAATAAATGCAATAACTGAAGACTATAATGTTAAGAAAAATGAGTATGATTTGATTTACATCGACTCTTATTGCCATTTAGTCCCTACATTTTCGTTGGGACAATTTGAAGTTGAGGAAAGTTTTAACCTTGTGACAAATATTATGATTGCATTGAATTTGATAAAGTTCGGTGGGAATATGATTATTTCACTGAAGACAGCCTTAACTAGATTTACAGCCGGGATAATAATTGTGTTAAGCTCTGTCTTTGATAAAATTGCATTAAGTAAACCGTATTCTTCCTCTTCACCTTGCTATTCAAATTTTTATTTAATTTGTTCCGGATTCAACGATAATTCAAATTCACTTTCTAGGCACTTTTTTCAATTTTTGTGGGATGTTTCTTCAATTAATATTAAGGAAAATTCTTCAATAGTCCAATGCGTTCCTCCGACTTTATTTGCTTCAGATAATTTCCTTCATTGGTTGAAGGAATTCAATAATGAAGCAATGCTATATGATATAGAGATGTTAGAATCAGTAATTGAGCAACAGGAATCCTCTGATCATCTTGGACTATCTGTTTCAAAATGTGGAAAAAAACAGAAAGATACAGATTGTTCAAATTGGGAAGATTTTACCAACAGAATCAGCATCCAGCGTGAAATCTTGAGATATATTTTAATTGGAGCAGATGGTTTAGGTTCAGATGAGGCCTTCTTAAAGCTTAATGGTCAAACTATAAAAAGTGACGATACTTGCAAATTTGAAAAAATGAGAGAAACCCATAAGATTTTGAATGAAGGGAACCAGAATCTATTAGATATAAACATTATTCAAAGTGATGACTTATTTTCCAAATTTTCAGAACGAATGAACGCTCATAAATTCGAGGAATCTCAAAGTAGCAAACATATTGATCCGTTTGAAGACCAAACAGATTTAAATGAAGAAATAGATGTTTTTTGCAATACAACAAAAATTGAACCAAATGATCCATTTATCCAAAATAACTGAAACTATTTTATAAATATAACTTACCGCAATATTTAATGAATGATTCAGTACAGTCGCTACTTGGTAATCTTCTGGACATTTCTTCCGCTGATTCCAATGCATCTTTATCTGAATTTGCAAGCTTAATGTAATCTTCATCTATTGAAAAACTCCATGTTTTATAATAGTTTAATATCTTTCTATACTTAGTGTCTAGTAATACTTGATTTTTATTAAGAAGTGAAGAAAATATATGTCCATGTAGCCTGTTAGTAATGATCACTTTCCCTTGAAGAATAAAATTTAGGCCGGCACAAAATCTTTGTAGCGAAATTCCAATTGAAAATACATCAAAATTTGGCTCCTCACATTCATTAGTCGAATTAGGTACACTGTGTAAAACAAATTTAGATGGTGGGATTTTTTCCCAATAATTAAGAACATGTTCTTTTCCATATGAAATAGCTTTTGAATAACTAATAGGCAAAAATTTAATCCAATCATCAATTTTTATATTTAAATTTCTGTCATAATTATTGTTCCATTGTTTTTTACTTATCTCTCTGTCGCTTCTACTAATCCACAATATATCATATGTTTCATTAAATACCGAATGTTTTATAGCATTTACATTTTTTTTTTCTTTCGTGGACATTAATGAAGTAACTATATCAGGTGTCAAAAACAATTTTGTAGAAGATATGTTTTGATTTTTAAACAGTATGTTTCGTAAAAAATTATAAGAATAAATATCTCTGACAAAAATCGTTAAATTCTTATGCATTCTCAAATAATCAAAATCTATTATACTGTCCTTACTTTTTATTGATATTGATTGCGGAAAAATAATTGTATTGAATTCACGAAATTTTTCAAGAATTTTTTTTCTTTCGCTTTCATATTTTGGCCATACGTTTCCTAAATTTCCTCCACCTGTTAAAAATATTGTTGGCTTATGAGAGAGGTTATTTGCAATTTCTAATGCTTTATTTATGTCGCAAGGCTTGTGAGAATAATTTGAAGTACAATAGTAAATTATTTTAATATTAAGACGTTTAAATACTAGATACTGACTCCAATTAATTCCTGCATCGCCTTTGTTCTCGTGATCTGCCAGGCCAAACAGTATTCCATTTTCTACATTCCCAACTGTGTAGTTTAATATTGACATCATTATCTCACCCTGGACGAAGAAATTTTCTGAAATTCTTGTATATTTTCGCATAGATTCAGAAAGCAATTTTGGCTTTTTTTCTGATAAGTATAACAATATTTCTGGGTAATTATTAAACCAATTATCAATTTCAAATATTCTTTTAATTTCGTTTTTGAATTTTTGATCATTTTTTTCAAAATCAATAAAACTTGAATTCAAATATTTTATTTCACCCTATCAATGCGTTATTCCAAAAAAAATATAAATAAATAAATATAAAAATAAAATTTATTATTTCAACCTACCGTGGATGTTAAACTTTTTTTTGGAAATACGCATGAAGATGTATAGGATGTAATCCATCCAATAATAATGAAAAGACTAGAAATTGCAATTGATGCAGCGTACGGGTATTTATCTTTATTCGCGATCTTTGCTTCATTACGTTGCTCATTTATAACTTTTCCTACTTTGCCATTAAAATCAGTGTTTTTATCTTGAATTTCATTTATATAATCGTCCGTAATCTTCTTTTTATTTTTAAATGATAATTTTCTTTTTTTTGAGAAGTGAATACCTAAAATTGCAAGAATACTACCAAATATCTGTACAATTGGAGGGGCTGTACAGTTGATTAACTCTGCTGTTAATACAATGATTGCTCTTTTTGCCAAATTAAAATATGCATGCACTATAGGACTTCCAACTAGCTTTAAAAATGCCAATGAAGAAAAATTATAAGTAGCGTGAAAACATCCACTTATAATTAATGGTGTGACGGGAACATTAATGTTAAATCCTCCAAATGTAATACTCATTATGGAAAATATTGTCAAAGAAGTGACCATTCCCCAAAATGATAATATAGTAAATGTATCAACTGCTTTCTCATTTTTATTAGCTGAAGAAACAATAACATTTCTTAATGATATTGTAAAGGCTCCAAGACCTGCAAGTATAACGCTATATATTATTACTTTTGATCCTGAGTTTCCATTACTCAAAGTTGAAGTGACTACAAGTATAATGCCAGCTGTGCTAATAGAAAATGCAATTACTTCTCTGAGTGTTACTTTTCGTTTTAAAACAAAAAATGCCAGTATTGCAGTCAATATTAATTCGCTGCACTTTATTATTTGAACCAGCATTACTTTTCCTCCACCAAGTGCCGTGTTCGCACAGATATTTGCAATAGCGTATAAAGCCGCTGAAAATAGCATTTTGTTACTCCCCCACCATCGTTCTTTCGAAATTTGCTCGTATTTGTTTATTTGATGTTTATCTGAAGCTGTAGCAATGAATTTGTCTTTTTTTGGTTCGTTCTCGTAGTCAGGTCCTATTTCAAATGATGTTGCAGAAAATTCAATATTTCTATTGAATGTATTCAAATTATATTCTTTATTTAGAGTCAAATAGTTGATATTTACATTTTCATCCATATTGAGATTAGTATTTAACTCATTGAATTCAGTCTTTTCTTTGCCGATTTCAATATTATCGCTGTTAATAATATAACTGCTGGACTTAGATATTTGTGTAAAATCAGTTTGTTCAAATCTATTTTCGCATGTGCTTTCTGTGATACTGCCTTCAATATTTGGATCATTTCCATCGGCTGCCATTCCATTACTTACTAATTCTAGAGAATCTTGTTTACTCTCTCTTTTATGTATAATATTAATAATACCACAAATGAGGATACCAGTGACTGCAGCCAACAATAACTGAATAATGGTTAAAAACGAGCCAAATATTATTCTAGAGCTAATTGGTTCATCTTTCGATAGTTTGTTAAACGATTTCTTTGTAAAAATCGAATGTAACGCCGAACCAACAGTCCATCCTAAGATTGTAACCGTTTCTATAAATACACCTTTAATGGCCCTCCGTCTGTTTGCATTGATTGCAAATTTTTTCATTTTGTTCTATTTTCCATTAATATATACTATACTTTAAAATTATTCTAGTATTTGCAGACACAATAATCAACACTACTATTTTAAAAATATCATAAAGTCTAATCGGAATGTGGGGAATTGCATGCAAATGCAATACAAATTAATTCATTTTATTAATTAGTTGCAATTAAATATTGAAATATATTTGTAAAACTAACAATTAGTCAAGTTTGTTTACTTGTCTCGGTTTTTGAGGTGGAGCAAAGTTAAAGATATTATTGCTTGAGTTTGTTGAAAAAGAGTTGCTTGAATTTTGCGCATTTATTTGGGGAAATCCATGAAATTCTGAAGAAAATGTGGCAAATCCTCCCATTGAATTGTCCGAAACTGGATGAGTTCTGAAAGGAGTTGAAGCGTTCAGAGTAGATGTGGGCGAACCGAGCGATTGCTGCTCTTCAATGCTACTTTCATTTTTAAAATTAGCACACAAATTATTACCACTGTTATTCGAACTGAATGGGCCGTTGGTTAAAAATTGGGATGATCCAAATCCGGAAATTTTAGAAACATTTGAATTTGCTAGAAAATTAGGGAAGTCAAGTGAACCGCAAATAGTAATTGGAGGCGTAAAATTCTCTCTAGATTTTTGTTCTATTCTTTCATTATTAGTATCATTAATTTTATAGCTTGGACCGTTATCCCCGACAGTAGAGCTAATATTACTACCAATAACAGATTCTTTCACTCTTGGAAATGTTAACTCATTCAATTTGTTCAAATCATTTTTTATATTAGCATGTGACAAATTATTAGCTTCATTCGAGATTTTTTTAAGATTAGGACAGATATTATTAATAGGTTTCAATGGATTACTATCAGAACTGAAAGGAAATATATTCGATTCATTAGAAACTAGATTTTGTGCATGCTTTTTTTCGGATGTGGGGCTTATGAGGTTTAATGAAATATTCATTTCAGTTGAAAATGCAAATAATCCCTCTGTCGCCCTTATTGAATTTGGTGTATCATTGTTAGTCAAATTCAATGGAAAAAGAGGAGATTTGATATCCTCTTCATCTATCAATTTTCCGTTTTCAACAAAATCTTTCATTTCACTTTTTTTATGAATAGTGTTTATATTAACGAATTTTTCATCACTTGAGGCTGAATCACAAGTTTTTTTACCTAAATGATTACTTAGTGAAGTTAAGTTATTTGTGCTAAAATAAGATTTTTCCGAACTTAAATTAAGTTTTGTAGACTCTTGAGTAATCGTTTGCCGGCTGTTCGCATTTATTTCAATATATTTTCCAAATTCTTTCAATTCAACGCAATCGTCAAAATCAAGATGATTATTAATTGCAGGAACAGTTTCTAAAGCATTTTCTTGATGCTTTAAAGATGTTTTTTCTTGAATATCCTGGAAGCTTCCTAATATATCATTTGTATCGACGCAAGCTTGGTGTTCTAAAAGACAAGTTTTATCATCTAAAAAAGGTATTGAGTTTTGGCATTTCTTTGAAGATAATGTGAAAGAGTTATGTTGGGTATATTCTTTTTTGGAATTATTCTGGTTGAAATCTTTATTGTTAAATTTATTATAAATGTCCGTCTTCAAATTATTGCGTGAACAGTTTTTAATTTTTTGAAACTCCGTTAATTTATTTTCTGATTGTTTACTTATAAATCCCGACATTATCAAAGATAGTTTTTGTCTATACATCATATTTTTCTGCAAAAATGAATTTCTTGATAGTAACAGTTGAGAAGCAACAATTCTATTACCATTTACCAAAGCGCTACTTGAACATTCTATTGACTGCGTTGAATAATTTTCTTTTTTATTGATGAGTGCTGGAATTAATTCCTCTCTTTCAATGAATGAAATGGATCCGTTTGCAATCTCGCAATGATCAACTATTCTTTCTAGCCTCTCAATACAGTTTGCGAGTGTCGAATTGGGAATTCCTGACTTAAAATAATATTTGTTTGTTCCAAATATATGGCCCGGATTTCCCGTTAACTTAACTGGACTAATTTTATCTTCTGTTAACCCTGGAATCCAAGATAATGTGAAAAAAGGAGTATTCTTTTGTAATGCAAGTTTATTAATTACACCCAAGTAGTCAGATCGAATTTCATTACAGGAATGCCCAATAAATTTAGATCTGAGTTGAATGTACCTCCCAGGAGTATTATTCTGGTTCAAGAAATTTTTAATTTTTAATTTTTGAGATTTTATAATGTTAGATTCATCATTTTGACTAAATGATAGTTTTAATAAATCGTCATTTATCGCCGAGCTTGAAATATTATTAATAATATCAGATAAATGGATGTTTCTATTTGATGAATACGTGTGATGTTTTCCTTTTGAATCTGGTTTCGTATCAAAATTCTTTTTCTTCGATATCTTGACGGAAGAAATATTTTTTTGTGAAATCGTATTCAATTGCGAATCAAAATGAAATTTATTGGGAGTAGCAAAAGCTTGATCATTTAAGCTAAAAATGTTATATTCAGGCGGTGGAAGCGAAGTAAATTCAAGTTCACTGCTCTTTCTGGAATTTAACCTCTCACAAAATATTGAAACTTGCGAAATTCTAGAGGCCAATTTAAGAGAAAGCCTTTCAATACTGATTAATAAATTCGAAATTGCTTGGTTATCAATAAAACCATTATAGGCAAAAGTATCAAACAATTCAATATTATATTGGAATAAAATCGATATTTGACTCGAAGTTAGTTCATTTTTCCTCAATTTTTCTTTGAGCATTTCAATATTAGTATTTCTATATACTTCTTCAGAGATCTTTTTCATAAGGTATAAATGAATTCTTCTAAGTAAAATTTCAACATTTGATATTTCATTGAATTTTGATATCAATTGATAAAAATCATCGCTTTCACTGAAGATTGGCTCAATCTCATCTACGATTCCGAAAAATGTTAATAATTCTTTAATGGCTTGAGAGTTTAATACCTTGAAAATTTCGTCATTAATTTCAATGAATTTCTTTTCTAATTGTGACACTTGAGAATCGATTTCCATAATAGAATCAAATAACTTTTTTCCTGATGTATTGACCACAAAAATTTCTCGATTTAATAACTCGTGTCCTGGAATGGTAAGTGTTTGCTCAACTGCTTTAAATGAATTATTATCAATTTTCAAAATATTATTGTGTGTTATGGGAGAATCAATTAAATTGTACGGATGATTATTTGCTGGGGATTGACTATGTGCTTTGAGATTCTGATAATTTGAATTAATATTTTGGAGGCCTTCAATTGTGATTAAAGAAACTAGTTTTTCTGAATTAATTGGTTTGATAAGTTCTGGGTTTCCTCCAATATAATGAGTAATAATATCACCGTTTGTCTCAGCAATAAAAATAACAGGTGGATGAAGAATTTTTGGAGCGTCAATTGTTGATTTAGGGTCTCTGATTGATCTCGGATTACATGTACAGAGACAAGAGTCAAATATACCAATATCGAAATCAGTGCAGTTGATATCGTATCCCTCGCACATTGCAAGTCTTACCCATTTTTGTGCTACATAATCACTCGAGTTTTCTTTGTTAATATATGAATGGTTGCATGTAAAAACAACCATTTGTGAAAACACATTAGAACCTATGAATAAGATTCCCCACTCTTTAACCCAAAAAGAAACACAACGAATTTTTCTGATTTGATCCACATCATTAGAATCAACATTATCGAAGCATAAGTCATTAATAGAATATGAGTTTAACTCGATCTTCATGTCATTATCAATCTTGAAAAACAAAACATAGCCATCCACATATTCTAAACCTCCAATAAGTGAGATAGATAGATATAAATCTTCTCCGTCTATAAATTTTGCAGATGTAATATGCAACTGACTAATTAAGTCTGCATTGGAATTGAAGTCTTGAAATATATCTGATATAGGTTCAATTAAAGTAGAAAATAGTTTAACAAATGATTCAGGAATAGCAAATGATTTAGATTTGCAAGAAATTATTTTATTATATAATTCATTTGTTACAAAAACAATATTTTTTTCATTTTCTGTTATTAATATAAATACAATTTCGCAAAAACTATTTTTAATGGCTTCTACTAGCATAAAACTATCATAAATTCCATTCAATATAAGCTTTGTTTGAAAAAAACTCTTTTCAGAGGGAATAAAGTGGTAAATTGAGCAGGATCCATCAGTTTCAGTTGTTATTATATCATGATTCCGAGTCCAAGTTAATGATTGAATTCCATTATGATTAATACTAATCCATTCGCTTTTTTTCTCGATATTTAACAAATCAAAAAGTAAAATCTTGTTTTCAATAACAATTGTCAAGATAGTTGATGAGCAGTCAAAAACCATATGAGTAATAGTAGATTCATGACCAATGTCATATTTTCCCAATTGAGCTTGCTTAAGTTCATTAAAGTTGCTTTCAAAATAAGCCAAGCCATCTGAGTTAGATAATACAACATCCAAGTCAAAAATTATTATTTGTGAGTCTCTTTCAAGAATTAAGTATTTGAGGGGATTACAAATTAGTATTCTTGAAGGCTTATTCTTGCATAATCTGAATCTAGGCCCATGAATAAATTTGATGGATTCAGTATCATCATGAGTTAATATTTCCATTTAAAAATTTTAATTCAATGGAAAAGATATTAGTTATAAATTTTGTATTTCTTCTAATTTAGTTATGCCAATTTCTTATGCTATGAGGGGTACCAAAAAAAAATCCATAGTTACCGCCAGTCTAATGTAATATTAAAAATACAGAAATTGTCATTTGTAAAATGCAATCAAATATCTAACTTTGTAATTGCATGTCCATATCTTGGAAATATGAGATCTGGGCCTTGGTCCCACTTATCATCTTGGAAGCAGTAGAATTGCGTAGTTTTGATTGTTTCTTCCGCTGTTTGGCCACCACAAATAATGGCTGAGTACTTTCCCATCGAAATTGGATGAATTTTTGAATCAAAAATTCCTTTGTTTAGTGGTTTTATATAAGTTGAGGTATTTTCAATTGATGAAGATGATATATTAAAAAGTTCTCCTGAACATAAAATATCATTTCTTTCATCTATTCCGCCCCAGATACATACCTTACCATATAATGTATAGGCTATGGATCCGGATCTCACTTCTAATAGCTCTTTTGATTGAATCAGTTCCCATTGATTTCTTCGGATATCAAAAACTTCAATAGACTTTAACCTTTTGTCCCCACAAGTTCCACCAATAATTGCAATACTAAATTGATCCAGTTTAACACACGATGCGGAAGATCTAGGGATATTTAGCGATGGTGAGACCGACCAATATTTTGTTCTAGAATCATAGAATTCGGTTGCTGAAATTATATTTTCTCCATTAAATCCACCAATTGCAAATATTCTTCCATCTTCAAGGGTTATAGACGCCAAATTCCGTCTTCCAATAAGCATAGAAGATCCTTTTCTCCACGAATCTGTTAAGGGGTCATATATTTCGAGACTATCTAGTGCCTTATTTGCATTGTTGTATCCTCCAAATAAGGCACAGTTTGATTTGTCAAGATGAGTACTAGAACCATGAGCTCTAGGCGTTGGCATAGCTTTTACTTTGCTCCAACCAATGTTTTTGTTTATTTCTTCTGAAAAGTCATCCTCTATATAAATTGGAGCAATAAACAGCTCAGAAGTATCAAGAATCTTTTCACCATTACAACCTCCGAAGACAAATATCAAGGAGTTGTCATAAAATTTAATCCCAAAATAGTTGAATTCTTTTAAAATGTCAAGACTCATTTGGGTTGTTGAAGGAGATGGAAGTGACTTGGTGCTATCCCTGAGATAATTTATAATTATTTTAAAAATTTCTGGATCTCTATCAAAAAATACATTGCCATTTTTATCTGTTTCAATTTCAATTTCAAGTGTTTTATCTGAAAATATTCTGTCTAGTAAACTTCCCTTTGCCTTTCCTTCAGTTAATATGTTCCTTGAAACTTCAAATATAGTTCCACCAACATTAATTTCAACAGTAGATCTTGCTGAAAAATTTATTTCTGTTATTTTATCTTTAATTTTCTCTAGTTCTGATCTTTCTTGATTAAGTTTGTTCTCAATCATCTGCCATTGATTTACTAATTCTTGTTGTTTTTTGTAAAACGATTCTTTTTCATTCAGTAATTTTTTTGCGTTATCATGTTTTTCTTTTACGATTAATTTCTTTGTTATTTCAGTTTCTTCTTCTAATGTATTGCGTAATTTTTGTATCCTCTCAATTTCAATTTTCCTGTTACATTCTATTTCTCTAATTATCCGCTTTTTTTCCTGTTCAAAGGATAACTTTTCATATTTTAGGCTCTCAAACTCATTAATGATTTTTTTGCGAACTTTATTTAAGTAATTATTAAATAATTCACGTAACTCGTATGTCATGCAATCAAATCCTTGGATTATAGTGTCTAACGAGTCTTCATCTAGCAAAACGGAACTGATTGAAAAATCATTACAGACAGAAGATTCAGAAATCTCATCTTTAGTTAGATTATCCATTTTATTACGTCATACAGTTAACCGTCACTATTTTGCATTTTCGCAGTGGCCATGATTAACCGGAAGGCGGAGAAGGGGGGAAATAGATAAGAGGGGTGAAGTAAAAATTAAAAAACTAGTTTTTTAAAATCAGCGAGAATTGATTGACTTTTTAACAATTGCAAAGTCAATTTTAAATTCATCTGGGTTTCCTACAGATGAGCTATCACGAATCATTATTTTAAATGTTGTGTAAGGCCTAAGTACGCCTTTTTTAATTAATTGCAAAACTTTTTCCCTGACTTCTTTCTCAAAATAATCTAGAACCGATTTGTACCCTAATTCTGGAGAATAATTCTTGTCTACAATTTTGTTTAAAACTGACGAAGATGGTTGAATGAATGTTGTATTGTAATTCTTCTTAATTGATACGGAAAATTCTGAGAAATTTATTTCTAAGACTTTTACAGCTTCTTCTTTTGTGAACGGCCTAAATAACACGACATTTTGAATAATACGTACTAAATCATTACTAAAAGTATCTCGAAGTTTTTTAATCACATCAATTCGAATATTAATTTTATCAATTTGATCTGGATGGTTAAGAATAATTTCAGATCCAACTTTTGTAGTAAGAATAAATGTGCTCGAACTCAAATTTCCAATTTTTCGATTAATATTATCTTTATTACGTAAAATGTCTAAAATGAGTTTAACTACATCTGGATGCATATTTTCAATATGTTCAAACAAAAACACAGTTTTTTCCGATTGCTTTAGCTCCTCTGAAATTATTCCAGTTTTAGGATTATCGCCCAACAGCCTCTTGGCTGCATCCACATCTGCAAAATCGTTGGATTTTAGAGTTTTGAAATGAGAATACATTGTTATATCGTAGGAGAAATCATAAAATAGTGTTGAACTTTCAATCAAGGTAGTCTGCAATGCAAGTGCAAATGTTTTTTTACCTGATCCTGATGGACCTACTAAAAGGAGGCATCTTGGATTATTTTTATTATCTTTCAATAAATCCACTCCTAAATGGAATGAAACATAATCTATTGCAGACTTTTGACCGATGATATATTTTGAAAGAATTTCTGAAATTCGTTCTTTCATTTTTTCCGGTAATTTTCTATATTCAATTTCATCCAATAGTTTATTAATACTTTTTCCATAATTTTCTGAAACAATAAATGCTATATGAGAAGCATCAATCTCACCCATACCAAGAGGTGAGTATAAAAAATTGTAGTTGAAAGCCATTTCAAGTATTAGAGATTTCATATCGGCAACTTCTTTTTGCTTATCTTTAACAACTGGGTGGATGTCATCAAAAAACTTAGGATCAAGCTGTGACACTGTAACAGCAGTAACTTCATCGTTTATAGATTCGTTGTAAGACTTATTGTTAGTTTGCTTATATTTAAGAAGGTTCTTTCTATATATACTAGTAAGTTGTTTAACGCTCAATTCATCAGAAAAGTTTGGAATTATTTTTTCCCTATCTTCGAGGAGTTTGAATTCATCTTCCAATGGTTTGCTAACACAAGACATTTGATAGTTAAGATTAATAAGCATCATGAAATAAAGCTGTGTTTTTAGGTATCTGAACTTAATAAGATAAGGCCTTATCTTTAGTGCAACCGATACAATCCTGTTTTTCATCTTTAAATGAATTCTTAATACTTCCATTAACCGTGAACGATTTAAACTTATAACTGAGTTAGATTCATAATCTCTAATCTTTGACACTCGAGCTCCAATCCTAGAATGAGAAATAAAATCTTCGATTCCATGGATAACCGACGGAATTTCTAGAAATTGTTCATTCTTTGCCATTGAAATAGCAAAGTTGATCAATTCAATCGCATCATCTGGAAGGACACAATTTTCAATATATTTATTACACATCAAAACAGAAGTCTGAATGACATCATTATTAATAAATATTCCAGTAGAAAGTTCAAGTTGGTATCTTAATCCAGAAATGAATAACTCAGAAACTATTCCATTCAATTCTTTCATCTCAATTTTATAAAATATTGACATAACCTCAGCTTCCTTTTCTGTCAATATCCTATAACTCTCGCCAGAAGATGTAGCAATAACTTTCAAAGTTCCACTAACAACGTAATGCTTCATTATATCATATAATCTCTTGGAGCCTGTAGGCGTTTCAAAGCTCGAAAACAAATGATCTGTAAAAATGATAACCTTACCATCATATATTCCTAAAAGTTCATCAAATTTAACTTTGATCTGCTCTGTCAAACTTTTTTTTGTATTTTTGCAACTTTCAAGTAATGATTCAAGGTTAACATTAATTATTCTATAGCCTCTTAGATCAATGGAAGAATTGCCATTAAATATTCTACTAGCCAAATACTCTACTAAAGTGCGCTTTAATAATTTTGACTCACCTACTATAATTGCAGAAGATAAGCCACTTCTAGAAAGAGATATTTCAAGCAAATTGTACTCATCCATAAAATCAATAGCTTTTGTAACCCCAGCTTCAATTACATGTTCACTAATGTCAAAAAACCACTTTTTATTCAATTTATTATGCCCATTAACAGAATAGTTATTAAACCACAAATTACTATTAATTTGTCCATTTATTGACGGGACAAAAAATGTTTTGTATTTTTTCAGGGCTTCATTAATGAACTTAAAAAAGTCAACTCCATATCTGTTGAAAACTGCTTGGATATTACTTCTAAGAATTGAAGTATTGCACTCGTTGTGCGTATAACCTTTGGAAATGACGGCTTCAAGTTGGGAATATTTAGAATCTTGAATTTTAATATCTAACTCGTTTATTCCATAGTTTATGTTATGATCAATCAGTCTTTCTTCCCAGTTATTTGGAAAATTTTCAACATCATCTCTCAACAAAACTATAAAAATAAACCCAGGAGAAAGTACATTTGATGATAAACCTTGATTATGTAGATCATTAATCATTATTACAGATAAATATATTGAATACAATAAATTCAGAGAAATTAACTTATTACTTCTGTTTGATCCTAGATATGTAATTTTCCCATAAATTCTTTTTAGCTTACTAGACACTTTATTGATATTTGTACCCAATAATTCAATTATTGTTTGTTTAACTAGCTTATAACTAAATACTGCCCTTGGTTGATTTGAATTAATTTCATTAGTTATCTCACCAATTACTGGTTGAGAGGAGTATATTGTTTTGCCACCCAAATTTTGAATTTCATAATCCATAATTTTCTCTGTTTTAATTAGTTCTTCCATTCCCCAAATCGATGAATGTATTCTTGACTTTATCAAGGATAATTTTTCCTTGCCAAATTTTAGCTCCTTATTTGGTCCAATAGCATTATAATTTAATAAATGTGAAAGATATTCCGTAAAACTCCTAAGTCTTTTTATATCATGGGTGATATTTGTATCAAACTTATCTTCTGAAATGAATGCCAATATATAATCTAATGTAGTTACTGTATTATATTTGCTACTTTCAATAATTTTTTGTAAAAAGTCGATTAATTCTAAAGAAGGCAAAACCCTATTACCGTTTCCATCCAAAGCCAATTTAACAATATCAGAAATCAGCTCCTCGATATCGATGTCATTTCTAGAAAGCTTTCCTTTTTGAAATTCTATAAAGGAGTGTTTTATAGTCCTAGTTAATTCATTCTCCGCATGTGTATTCAAAGATTCTTGATTGGGTTCTAATAATGAAATTGAATCTAATTCGTTATAATTAATATTGGCATGATGATCTCGAATAGTCTGATTTCCATGTGAAAATTCACTATAAGAGTATTCAACTCCTGATAGGTCAGAGCTGCTAGTACTTTCTGCGATGACCACATGTACTAACAAAAAAGTTGCAAGGTTGAAAAACAAGATAAATGAAAAATACCTGACAAAACAAAATTTGGGAGTATTCATGGTTAATTTTATAAATTTAAAAATTCTTATAATAGAAATGGATCTGGTTAACATGTAAATCCCTCAAATAGTTTATATCGGCGGGATAAATCAAATTGTGGGAGTTGCTGGATACTGATGATCTTTAAAAGAATGTTCAAGTTAAACTTTAAAAAATATTTTTGCTTCATGTTTTCTTCTAACTTGTTACTTCTATTGATTATATTTTATTTCCTGTAATATTCCAATCTCGCTTTTAGAAGAAATCTAAGATTTCGAATAATTAATAGACAAGTTATGAAGATAAAAATCTGAATCGTCGAAAGAAAAAATATGAATTTATTCATTTACTCTCCTGAAGTAGATTTGATTATTTTGCCAATTAATTTTAATTTTGAGCTTCGTTTGTTAATAGTTATTCCAACTTTTTTCAAATACTCGATAATACCGCTTCACGGAAATCGAATTTTGTTCTAAATTAAAAGATAATAATACAGAATCTGAAATTATACCTCTCACCAAATTAAATAACCTATTGAATAATAGGTATTTTACTCGCATAAATAAATATTTTAATATTTGTTGCACCACAAAAGGAATAATCTGTAACAGATTAAATATTAAACCAACAACTTCCTTAGTGATGATAAATGAGAGAGAGAAACTCTCAGGAATAGATGGAAAAGACTTATTGTATAGCAGAAGTGCTAAAGTACCAGTATCCTTAGCAAATAGTAATAAACAAAAGTCTTGGAGTATGAAATTTGGTATTTACAATAAAAAGACGATTAACGATACCCAAAGCAGCTATTTCAATGGAGATTTGAATAGTGCAATGGAATCCAATGATAAGCCAAGAAACTTTAATACAAGTTCTGATATAAATACACCAAATAATAATGGAAATTATTCTTTTTGGCCAAATTCTTTTGAGGATATTCAGAAAGGAGGTTCAGCAGTGTTTAATAGATTGGCATCGAGGATAGAAGAAGGAATTCAAGATTTGCAATCACAAATTAGACCAGATTTCCCTAAACTTCCTGATAGTTTGGAGGGGAAAATTCCATTAGGATTTTCATTCAGCGTAAGCGCTATGTTAATTCCTTATCATCTTGGAGTTATACTTGAGTTACAAGAGCAGGGCTACATAACAGAATCCACGCCATTGTCTGGAGCATCAGGTGGTTCAATAGCTGCAATTTGTTGTGCGTTAGATATAAGTATGTATGAAGCGATGGAGGCATGCATTTCACTTTATGAGGACTGTAGAAAAAATGGTACAGCTGGGAGACTAAATGAAGTACTTGAACGCGAGCTTAGGAAAAAACTTCCTGATAATGTAGTTGAACTTTTAAATAATAGATCAGAAAAAGGAGGACAGATTATCATTTCTTTTACTCAACTTTTTCCTGTTCCTAAAGCTCATTTTGTCTCCGATTTTAATTCTAAAGATGATTTAATAGAGTGTATTTTAGCAAGCTCAACGATTCCGTTTCTTTCAGTTCCTTGGCCTACATTCAAATGTAGAGGAAAACCATGTGTGGATGGATATTTTGCTGTAGGAAGAGGTGAATTGGGATGCCTTCCCACTAATGCTGTTAGGACAGTAAAAGTCTGTCCTTTACCCTCCGCTGGTTCTTCTATGAAATCAAACAGATCTGATGTTATCTCGCCACATATTCAATCTTACGACTGGATACTGTTTAGTCCCAACTCTGATAATGATAGTGCAGATTTATCAAGAACAAGAGAATGGATAAGAAGTCTAAGGCCAGACAGCATGAATCTGAAAGATTTTGAGTCAAATTTAGTAGACAGCAAGAACAGTGAAGAAAGTAAAATAAGTAGAAAAGAACATGAAAACTTTGAACTGAGAGAAGTATTTAACTCGTGCTATATAAACAATAACCCAAATTTTAACGCTCCTCCATTGATGAAATATTCTAACAATGAGCTTTTACGCATTGCAGTAGATCCTCCGTCGTCTCAGGTAGCATGGGAACTATTTTATATTGGTAGAGGAGATGCATTAAGGTGGATTATGATGGATAGAATCAGGGAAAGTTCGTATAAGCTTATGGAGCCTGCATACAACTAGAACATTGAACTGGAGGTACTGATAATTAAGCCACATTTTCTTAAATAAATCTATGCAAGTGCTATCTACATGTTTTTATTTTTTCAATATTTAACTTTAAATTTTCAAGATCAGACATGAACTGTTGTCTAAATTCAATATCTTGAATATGCTTTTTACCATATTTCTCAAACATTTCAAAACATTCTACTGCGCCACTTACATCTTCTGAAACAAGACTACACCAGGATAGCAAATACCAAACTTGCCAATCTTCTTCGTCCTCTTTTAATAATGAGCCAAGAACTAGCTCTGCTAATTTAGTTTCATTCAAATCTATTAGTGTTCTAGATAGATTCAATCTTACAGAATATTCGGGCAAAATTATATCGTTTCCAAATTCATCGGAAAAATCGTTCAATTCAACAGGAAGATTATATTTGTTTGTTAATATATGTTTTATTTTTAAAACGTACTTTTTACACTCTTCAAAATCATCAATTGTCTTAAAATAGGTCAATTTGCAGCATAAAGTTTCAAAATGACCGTCATCAACTTCGGTTGCTTTCGCTAAATTTTCTTTCACTTGGTTTTCAGCTTCATGATTATAACATAAATCAGTCATGAATAATTCTGAAATAGCACAATAAGCACTACAAAGTTGATTTTTCATTAAATCAAGTTTCTCAATACTAGACTTATTGATTTCTCCTTGCTCTACTATTTTTATATTTTCCTTAAGTATTTCTATACCTTTCCTCCAATAAAAAAGAGATTCTTCACCATCTAGAATCTGAGCGAGGCTAAAATACTTGACATAGTCATCGTGTGGATTAACTCTAATACTTTTCTCTAGTAATTCTTTGGCATTGTCAAAATCACCAATTGAACACATAAATTCGCCATATGCAGAAAGAACACTGCTGTTTAATGGGTCTAACCTGATAGCTTGAGTAAAAATAACATTGGCATTATCATATTCTGGAGGGAATTTATTGATAAGTGCCTGAGCCTTTGATAATAATTCCAATGTCTTCATTCTGAAAGCAAGTAGAATTATAATTTAATTAGTCAAGTTTAACAAAAAAAAACGTAGGCCGCCTAAAATCTATTTTATTAGGTAATTGTTAACTATTAATATTAAATTTACAATATTTATCTATTGTAGTATAATTGGTTTTTCCCAAAGAAAATCTTCTTCTGCCCGTCCAAAATGCCCACCACTCGATGTTTTTTTGAAAATAGGAGATTTAAGGTTTAACTGCTTAATTAAGATTCCTGGCCTAAAATCAAATACCTTATTAACTATTTCCAGAAGTTTTGTATCATTATATCCATCTTTTGCTGTGCCAAATGTATTAATATACAATGATAAAGGCTTTGCTATTCCAATTCCATATGAAACTTGTACTAAACACCTGCTACACAAACCAGAAAAGACGATTGACTTTGCAACTAGTCTTGCCATATATGCGCCTGATCTATCTACTTTAGTTGCATCTTTCCCACTAAATGCACCGCCCCCGTGAGCACCCCATCCTCCGTATGTATCTACAATTATTTTGCGCCCTGTTAATCCAGCATCTGCCGCTGGACCCCCAATTGTAAATCTGCCAGATGGATTAATTAATATTCTAGTTTCTTTATCTATTAAATTTGAAGGGCATACTTTTTTAATGATATTTTCCAAAATGAATTTTTTAATTTCTTCGTTTGTTATGTCTTCATTATGTTGAACCGAAACCAAAATAGTGTGAATCCTCATTGGAATAAGTTCACCTTGCTGGCATTTATACTCAACTGTCACCTGCGCCTTTCCATCAGGGCGCAACCAACCCACCTGAGAAAATGCTCCTTTCATTCTGATGTAATCCAACTCTCTCGTAATAGACGTAGCTAATACGTGTGTCAGAGGCATGAGTTCTTTTGTTTCATTCGTAGCATAACCAAACATCATTCCTTGGTCGCCTGCTCCAATGTCTTCTACATTCTTATCTACATGTACACACCCAGCAATTTGATTGCTCTGTTGTTCTATTTTAATAATTACATCCATAGTTTTGTAGTCCAACCCTTTCTCTTCAGAATCGTATCCTATTTCTTTTACTGTCTCTCTCACAATTTTTTCGTAATTTACATTGGCTTTGGTAGTTATTTCACCAAAAACCATAATAAACCCTGTTTTTGTGCATGTTTCACATGCAACAAAGCTTTCCGGATCTTGTTCTAAACATGCATCAAGAATTGCATCTGAAATCTGATCACATAATTTATCTGGGTGGCCACTACAGACAGACTCCGAAGAAAATAAAAATCGTTCAGTAGTTTGTAAACCACTGTAAGTAGAGATATTTTTACCAAATTTCGAGTTATCCATAACTGTCAAAATAAAAGTTTAACAAAATTATAGTTTTACGAATATTTACAAGAAATAATTTATTTTTTCGAGCATTATCAAAGAAATTAATACCGCGTATAAAAAATTCATTTTTAACTGTTTAAAACAAACTATTCAGAATAATCGTCTACTGACTCGCCAGAGGAACTGACTAGGTTAGGTGTACTGCTATTGCTATAGTTTGAATTTCTCGATTCAAAGCAGTTGTCTATTGTTGGATTGCTTTGGAAATTTTCTACATCGCACGTTTCTAGAATACTTACCAATTGTTCATCACTTAGATATTCGCAATAAGATTTGTCAAAACTATTATCATAGCAATATAACTTTGAGCCAATCTCCAGACCTACACCTACATTATCCGTTGAGTTTATTTGAGACATGGGAATATACTTGCTATATTTATTCCAGTTAACTATAAAATTGGCAAGTTCATTATTCTTAGTATTGTTAAGAGAAAAACTATTATTTTTTGTGTTGAGAAGGTAACTTAAGTATGGGAATACTTCTGTGAACATGGAGCTGTTGAAAAATAAAAATATATAATTGTCTCCCATTGTAAAAGAAGGCAAATACTTTCCTATTAAAATTTTATAATCTTCTTTTAAGTGTTCTAAATTGGAAATAAATGTTTTTAATGTAGGTTTCTTTGGGTGCCATTTAAATGTAGTTTTCTTCGACTTATCGATTAAATTGTTAATCTTTAATTTTTTGTTTTGTAAATCTTCCTGTTTTTTCCAAAGTGAAAATTTGTTCTTGCTAAAACCCACTTTCACATCGTTTTGCATTTGGTAATCAGGTGAACAAGGATTTAACGGTTTTGAATTGAAATATAATATGGTTCTCGCAATGCAAGATGCTGAAATTGACGAGAAAAAATTGTCAGAATTTAGATCGCTAGTGTAAACATCTGACCAAGCAAAAATATCTGAGCAAATAATTATATCGGCACAGTTACCAATGAATGGAATATAATTCTCCTGAAGTAATAAAATTAATGAGCTATCTTCTAATCCTGAATAAAGCAATAGATCTTCTAAATCAAATGTTAGCTTTCCCTTTAAAGAATCTTCCTGAGCAATATGAATATTTAACAAATTTTCATTTATGTCTTTGAAGCCTTCACAATAATGCAAATAATATGAATTTTTGTTCTTAATATATTCTACTAATCCAACTTTATTATTATAGGTGTTCAACAATTCTGAATCCATTTTTGTACGTTTTGTACATGTTCCCTGTAAGCATTCTAGTTTATGTTTGTTTGCGTTTTCTTCGCGTTTGTTATACAATATTTTTCCTATTGTTCTAAATAAATTATACATAGGTTCTTTGCCAAAATTAGAGAAAGTTGAATATGGAATTTGGTTAAGTTTGTCACGATTATTCAGGTGATTACTACGTTTTTTTCCAGAGTAACAAAATTCATTGTTGATTGATGAGCCTTTTAGGTAACTTTTCGCAAAAAAATCTTGGTTTCCAAAGTAGAATTGAAGTTGAGAAACTGCATGAAATAAGTCTCCATTGGAAGTTTGAACAATTCTTTCTATTAAGTCCTCTTCAATTATTCCAATAAATATTTTTTTAATGTTTAAAATATACCTCAACCTGGATCTTATTATAGTTGAAGGGAATGGATTTATTCTTACAATCTTGATTTGCCTAGAGAGATTTTTATCCGCGCAGCTCTCAGAATAAATATCGAGTTCTCCAGGGAGTATTGATTTCAAAAATTGCCTACTATTTCTATCTTCACCTGTTATAAATACAATTGGTATGATAAAGGAGGTGTTAAGAATAATTTTTGATAAAAATTGTCTTATTTCAGTTAAAACTTGCGTATTATGTTGTAATAATGTAAATGGAAGATCCTTAATTAGCACTAAAACCTTTTCGTTTAAATTAGACTTGGAAAAAAATATAGAATTAAAAATAAAACGATAGAAGCTTGCTCCAACTCCCTCATTAAGTATCGTAGGGGGATCCCATTCGAGGATTTTAATATTATTATTACATAGGCAACGTAAAATTGTCGTTTTTCCTACACCATTTTGACCGGAAATGACCAAAATATTTTTTTTTGAACCATTAATTGAATCAGTTTTTATAAATGAATTTTCCAAGAAATTTTTTACCTCTATTATTTTACTTTTGTTCACAAGCAGCTCTTGTGCCGTTTTTGGTTCAAATTTATTAGCCCAAAGAGACATGAAAATTCATATAATCGCCATGCGTAATCTAAAAACAATTTATGTAGCAAATATTTCAATACTACAAAGTTCGCGAAGAGAACAATTACATAATGAACTTTTTATGAGAATAATGATATTGCAGGCGCCTTCAATTCCAAATTTTTAAAGCTAGCGTGGGGGATTGACATGCAGTCAACCAATTGGTCGTTGATTGGAGTTGTGTCAAGTTTCAAATAAAAATAAAATCATCGTTTGCGCCAAACAATAACAGTATATGTTATTCGTATTTATAAATTATTGGTTTTATCAAACGCTAAAGGAGCTTAAAAATTAATGAAGTCATAACATAGAAACCATTAGTCAACAGCTCTAAACAGAAAAAAAAAAATCGTCGCCTCTAACAAATTTCTAATGTCAACTGTTCAAATTATTCGAGGGCCAATTCATACAAATTTTGCTAATGTTTCTAATTATAATTTGCAATAAATTAAATCAATGCAGTTTCACATTTTTTTTTAATCAGACTTTGAAATTTGTAATTCTTACTGTCCTCACTAAATGGAACTTAGAAATTTAACTATACAAAAATATATGTCAAAATATTTTTGAGTATTCATTACGGTTTGAGTTTCTTTTTCTCTACAGGTTTTAAAATCTGGAAGGAACACATTAACGTTTCATCAACAGACATCATTGCACCTGCATTATCAAATTCTCCACAGTAATTAGGAGCTGAAAAGAGGGTGACCAACTGGCGCTTGGCAAAGAATTCATATCCGTCCTCTACCACTTGATGAGCTCTGCAAATAAGATCCATGTCATGATCTCTTAGAAATTTCTCAACCACATCATGACCAAAAGTGAATGATACACCCCTGTCATTTTCTCCCCATCCTCTTACATCTTTTTCAGGATCAGACCACAACAAATCACAAAGTAACCCAGTGTCTGGAACATCAGTAGGTCTTTCAATTTTTCTTATTTGATCCAATTTGTGTAATTCAGGAGAAAGTCCACCGTGCATACAAAGAATCTTTTCATCAATTATGGCAGCAACGGGTAAGCAATTAAAACAATCCGTAAAAGTCTTCCAAAGCTTTACATTATACCTTCGCTTACATTCATCATAGAATCCATAAATTCGATTAATAGATGCGCACTCGTGATTTCCTCTTAACAAGAAGAAATTCTCTGGATATTTTATTTTGTATGCAAACAAAAGGCAGATAGTTTCCAAACTCTGTTTACCTCTATCTACATAATCTCCAAGAAACAAATAATTAGTGTCTGGTGGGAAACCACCATATTCAAAAAGTCTAAGTAAATCATAGTACTGTCCATGTATATCTCCACATATTTTAATAGGTGCATCTAATTCAAGTAGAGTAGGTTGACTCATAAATATTTCACGAGATTTTATACATATTCCGCGTATCTCTTTCTCTGTCAGTTGAACTGGCTTCCCTGGACGAGAACCACGCACCTCCAATAGCTTTGCTATTATCGAATCTACGTCAATATCATTATTAGAACCATTTGTAGTTCCTGATATTGTAGTAGATGAAGGTTGTGGTGTCATTCAAAAAATAGTTAAACCTTTATTTTGTTATAGTTGAATATAAATCAGTCTGGTAGCTAAGTTAACAAAAATACATATATCTATATGTTGCAAATATATACATAAATATATATATATATATA